>JANAVB010032757.1:0-25956 GCA_029216955.1 Iris pallida
ATATACTTGTCATATTTATATGACTACTATGTATAATTTTATATTTTAAATATTAGTATTTATTATGTACTTTTACCTCTTTATATTTTGTGTATTTTTTTACTGCAACCATTGGTGTCCAGCCTAGCATGGGTTTTGGGCTCAATGTGTTTTAACACATTCAAGACCTGTACAAGTCAATTGGACTTGATTAATGGTCTTGGGTCCTGTATTTGAACTCTGGTTCAAATTATGTACATGGACAAAATACGCAGATAATTAATTATTTAATTTCAGATTATGTACCATGTTGTTTTTGAATTTCTAAAAATACTTTAATTGCTGTTAAAATTCTGGAAAAAATAGTATTTAGATACTATGTTAATTTAGCTAATTTAGCATAATTTTACAGTATTTAATTTACAGTTTTTCTACTGTTTTGGCATATGAAACCAGAACTCATTTCTGTGTACTTATAAAAACTAATTTTTATAAAATACATGTACTGGTTAATAAATTCCAGAAAAATTATAATAAATTTCTATAATTAACAAGGATCATTTTGGTACCTTATTTTATGTAAATTGAGCTTTTTGTCTACCTTAAAAATTGTTAGAACATAATGTACAGTTTGATTTATTTATTGCATATTTACGACTTGCAACTTTTTGTGTTGTTTTGCATTTTAGTCGTATTGAACCTCACCCCACACTAGTGTAAGGCCCAGAAGGTTAGTTTAAGTATTGTGTCACCGCACATTGGTCCTATGCTAAAGTCACCATTTGGCTAAGTGTCCAATCAGAAAGTCGTGTTGCACCACTATGTCTTAGTGTTTGACTTAGTATAAAAAACTAAGTTTATGTGTTATTTCTACAGTGACAAGTTACCAGCATCTTAGTATTTTTATTGCTGCTTTGCTTTGCTAGAGGCAAGTACTTTTCTACAAACTTTCATACTTCACAACATTGAACTGTGAATCCAACCATGTTAAATACTGATCCTTGGGGTAGCAAGTTAAAATCTTCACATGTTGTATTTACCTTCAGTCACTATCATGTTTAGAACAGTCTTTATACATCTCTCACATGATTAGAATCTGGGTTATGGAGAAACTGATAGTAGAGTACGTGATCATGCCCCCCTTATACGTACCGAACAAAGTTTCATTTTATATGTTACTCACTAGTAGGCCATTATCCGACATTTCTGTACGGAGGTACACCTATGCTTGTACACTTGTACGTATGTACATTTTATTTACATGTGCCCCTACACATTGTACACCTATTGACGATCATGTATCTGCTACAGTTTTAAACATTACATATACATCTGTCTCTATGACATAGTGTCCTTGCCATGATAGATTCTGTGATGCCATATTTCCAGTTTATTCCTCTTATGTTCATTTCCATGTTTCATATGTTAGTTTGCTAGAATCAGTACTTGCTTCCGTCCTGACAGGATACGTTGTAGGTATTCTTACTGAGGAGGAGTTGCTCTGTGACTCATATTATGGAGTTACTGCCGGAGGACCAGGCTTTGCCTTACAAGGATGTACCTACGTGGAACCCATCTAGTTGTCTATTTGCTTTGGACTTTGAGAGTAGTCATGTATTAGACTATGTATTTTGTAACTGGAACTGTATCCAGTTTTAAATTTCAGACTTGTACTCGGACTTATTATTATTGAGACGACTTTTGTGTTTGGAGTATTTATGACTTTTATTTACTTATAGAATGTTAGCACATTTAGTCTTATCTTGTTGTTTTAGAATAGCTTACTACGCTTTATCTCAGCGTAGGCTGGACATGACTCGGCCCCGGCCGACTAATTTGGGTAGCGGGTCATGACATGTTTTTAGTGGTGGCCCATGCAGGTCCTGACTAAAATGTTTGGTTACGTTATTGTACCAAGTATGCCTGCAATTAGAAACTTAATGTAATTAGACAACATTAGGAATGACGCTTAGAACACCTAGAGGAATACTAGGATTGTAACATAGGAAATACATCACATGCTTGCTATTATAATTAGATTTTCTTGTCTATGATTGTTTTACTTTAAAGAGTCCTTATAAGTCCTTTTTATTGTAATTAGATAGTGCTTACTCGTTCATCCCAGTATGTCACACCTGAAAATGGTACACTTCCCATCCAGTCAGCTGACCAGTTGACTGATGTACCTCCACCTCCACCTACCATACTCCCCTACTCCACAAATCCATAAACCCAGATGCCTCCACCACCTTCCACATCACAGTCCCAGCAGGACCCGATACTTACTCTACCACCCCCTATCACTATACCTACCCAGGCTTCCGTCACACTCGACGGGAACCAACTGCTCATCTGATCCAGGGGTTCCTAACAACCCATCAGGAGAAGACCACCCTACTCCGCCAGAGCATGGAGCGTTCTGAAGAACGTAATGTGGTCCCACCACCTGTAGAGCCACGGCAGAGAACGGGGACTATCAAGGACTTCATGGGTCTGAACCCCAAGAAGTTCTCAGGGACTGAGGGCATAGTAGTAGCAGATAACTGGCTAGACTCGGTAGAGAGGAAGCTTCTTGGAGTTAGGATGCCGGATGACCTCCAGGTCGAGGCAGCGGGATTTCTGCTGATAGACTTGGCAGGAGTTTGGTTCCAGAATGAGCCGTTGTTTGCGAGAGAGAGGGCTACTTGGGATCAGTTCAAGACCCAGTTCAAGAAGAAATTCTTCTCGACCACCGCTAGAGTATCCATGGGGCTACAATTCCAGAACATCCAGCAGGAGAACCATTCTGTCGACGAATATACGGCAAAGTTTAGTCGTCTGAGCCATTTCGCTCCTAGTCTAGTTGCTGACCCTGAGAAGATGACGCGTAGGTTTTGCCATGGTCTAGTTCCAGACATTGGCATTCTTATAGTGGCGAACGGTACGACTGACTACTACCAGAGCCTAGAGATGGCCCAGAGCATAGAGGAGCGACTTTAGTCTTGCAAAGGCCGGCTTCTGTACACCTCGAGGGACCGTTCAAGCGTCAGGCTTTCCAGCCGAGAGCACCGACGGCACACCAGCAGACTTACCGTCCCCCTACACCACATCATCCGACCCCGCCAGTTAGATCCTCGGGACCCCGACAGCAGCAGAAGAGAGCTTTATGTGGATTCTGTAAAAGACCTGGGCATGATTACTCCGTCTACAGGAAGAGGTTGGGGCAGTGTTTAGCTTGTGGGTCTGCCACCCATCAGTATCGAGACTGTCTAGTAGCGAAGACTAGAGGTCCGCTTCTGACTCAGCAGCAGATGTCACGCCCCGATCCCGCAGAGTCCTTTTCGTCCTCGCTTCGGGCTCTTTGGGACCGTTCGTCCTCGCTAAGGCGTGATGCCGTGCAAGCCTAAGTTGCGCTTGCACAAGGCCAAGACCTGGAACAAGACAAGATAGACAAGTTTGACAATACGCAGCGGAACGTATCGCAGATAATTGAAGCAGCAGCGGACATATTTCAGAATACAAGTATTGAATACAATGGTAACAAGAACATTTCTCTTATTGATTTCATTTGAACAGATTACAAGCTCTCAATTCTCTCTGATACAATGTTACATTCTCTCAGAAATAATACAGATTACAATGATCCCGTTCCCATACATTACATCCATTATATACAAACCAAACTCTTCACAGATGTTATCTCTGGACATCTTTTCTGATTTCTGGCTCCTGAGGATGAGGCTCGGGCTATCGCTTCGGACTATCCTTTTCGATGCATAGTGCACCTGCATGCAGACTGATGGTGGGTCAGTATATCAGCATACTGGTGAATTGTGAACAAAGGAGCTACATTTTTCTGAAACGATCACTGTTCATTTAGTGAGAAACATTTCTTGTGATGTGATCTTGCTACTCTTTACTTAGATTCATTTCATGAATGCATTAGTCAGTTTACATTCTTTGAAAATACATCTTTGAAAAACCACAATCATTTCCATCTAGCCGCCGCTGTGCCTCCCACGGGTTCAGCTCGTCACTAACCGCTGTGACTCGCATGGGTTCAGCTCGTCGCTAGCCGCTGTGATGCTCTTGGGTTCAGCTCGTCGCTAACCGCTGTGACTCTCATGGGTTCAGCTCGTCGCTAGCCGCTGTGACTCTCTAGGGTTCAGCTCGTCACTAAGTAGATTCCCCAATGTGCATGCGATATCAAATGAATCATGCATAAATCGAGCAAGTCATAAACAATTCCATCTTCTTTTCAGGCAGGATACAGATCTCTTTTCTTAGCAGACAAGGGCAGGTTCTCTTTTAAGCATACTCAAGATTTCAGTCTTGTTATTAACAAAAGCATTCAATCAAAAACTCAGATTCTTAAGGCGTAAGCGAATCATAAAATGAGTCTTTGTCCACTCACCCAGATTAATCTCTTCTGTTGTAGAGCCAGCAATCCGATCTTTCTGTTTATCTAGTGCCTTCGCGGAGCGGGACACTACATAATTACCCACCGAAAAGAAGTTTCGTCCTCGAAACTTAAGGAGAAACTTACGATATCCTTAGCAGCGATAGTCCTCATCCTTCACCATCATAAAATATTTACGGACTTTTTGTATGGAACGTTCATCTCATTATTGATATCGAGTAGGCAACGGAATTTCAATCAAAAGACATGTACAAATTCAATTGAATCAAATTGGCCAGAGGATCGTGTGGCTCTGATACCATTCTGTCACGCCCCGATCCCGCAGAGTCCTTTTCGTCCTCGCTTCGGGCTCTTTGGGACCGTTCGTCCTCGCTAAGGCGTGATGCCGTGCAAGCCTAAGTTGCGCTTGCACAAGGCCAAGACCTGGAACAAGACAAGATAGACAAGTTTGACAATACACAGCGGAACGTATCGCAGATATTGAAGCAGCAGCGGACATATTTCAGAATACAAGTATTGAACACAATGGTAACAAGAACATTTCTCTTTATTGATTTCATTTGAACAGATTACAAGCTCTCAATTCTTTCTGATACAATGTTACATTCTCTCAGAAAAATACAGATTACAATGATCCCGTTCCCATACATTACATCCCTTTATATACAAACCAAACTCTTGCACAGATGTTATCTCTTGGACATCTTTTCTGATTTCTGGCTCCTGAGGATGAGGCTCGGGCTATCGCTTCGGACTATCCTTTTCGATGCATAGTGCACCTGCATGCAGACTGATGGTGGGTCAGTATATCAGCATACTGGTGAATTGTGAACAAAGGAGCTACATTTTTCTGAAACGATCACTGTTCATTTAGTGAGAAAACATTTTCTTGTGATGTGATCTTGCTACTCTTTACCTAGATTCATTTCATGAATGCATTAGTTAGTTTACATTCTTTGAAAACACATCTTTGAAAAACCACAATCATTTCCATCTTAGTCGCTGTGCCCCCACGGGTTCAGTTCGTCGCTAACCGCTGTGACTCGCATGGGTTCAGCTCGTCGCTAGCCGCTGTGACGCTCTTGGGTTCAGCTCGTCGCTAACCGCTGTGACTCTCATGGGTTCAACTCGTCGCTAGCCGCTGTGACTCTCTAGTGTTCAGCTCGTCACTAAGTGGATTCCCCAATGTGCATGCGATATCAAATGAATCATGCATAAATCGAGCAAGTCATAAATAATTCCATCTTCTTTTCAGGCAGGATACAGATCTCTTTTCTTAGCAGACAAGGGGCAGGTTCTCTTTTAAGCATACTCAAGATTTCAGTCTTGTTATTAACAAAAGCATTCAATCAAAACTCAGATTCTTAAGGCGTAAGCGAATCATAAAATGAGTCTTTGTCCACTCATCCAGATTAATCATCTTCTGTTGTAGAGCCAGCAATCCGATCTTTCTGTTTATCTAGTGCCTTCCGGAGCGGGGCACTACAGCAGAGGTTTGGATAACATCTGCAGCAGCAGAAGGGACCCCAGGGGAAGGCTTATAGTCTAGCCCTTGAGCCGGAGCCGGAGCAGGTTTCGGAGCCAGACTATTTGGCTGACGTTATCATAGGTCATGTTTAGTTGCATACTTTTCTAGCTCTATGCTTGTTTGATTCTGGTGCATCTCATAGCTTCCTGTCATTAGAGTTTATGCATAAACACCATTTAGTAGCTACACCTACCGAGGAGATTAGTAGAGTAATGATGGGAGGTGGACCAGTGCCCATTAGAGCTATCTATAGATACTCTATTACTATAGCCGGGAGAGAGTTCAGGGGACGATTATTTGTGATGCCACTCCCCGGTTATGATATATTGGGGATGGACTGGCTTAGCTATGCCCATGCAGCTATAGACTGTCATGAGGGTAGTATTCTGTTCAGTCCCCCAGGCATAGCACCATTCATTGTCAGGAGGACAGGACCGGAGATTAGCCTAGAGCCGAACTGTTGTGCGACAGTTGGGGACGTAGCACCGCCATACCCTATCATTAGGATTTATGGATGTATTCCCAGAGGATCTTCCAGGACTTTCGCCTGACAGAGATGTGAGTTCACTATAGATTTAGTACCGGGTTCATCACCAGTATCCTGGGCTTGCTATAGAGTGAACCCCAAGGAGGCCGTAGAGATGAAAGAGCAGATTGATGACCTGTTGAAAAAGGGTTTCATTCGATCTAGTGCTTCTCCATGGGGAGCGCCAGTCCTCTTTGTGCCTAAGAAGGATGGTACAGTTCGGTTGTGTATTGACTACCGGGCGTTGAATGCCATAACCATTAAGAACAAATATCCTCTGCCCAGGATAGATGATTTTTCGACCAGTTGAGTGGGGCGAACATATTTTCTAGGATAGACTTGAGATTCGGGTACCACCAGGTGAAGGTCAGGCAGCAGACATCCAGAAGACGACGTTCAATATGAAGTACGGGCAGTACGTAGTTTCTGGTGATGCCATTTGGTCTCACAAATGCGCCAGTTGTCTTTATGAATTTGATGAATAAGACATTTCACCCAGTATCTGGATAAGTTTGTCATAGTATTTATCGACGACATCCTGATATACTCGAAGATGCCGGAGGAGCATGCAGAGCACTTGCGGACAGTTTTGGGGATTCTGAGGCAGGAGAGGTTGTTTGCCAAATTGTCGAAGTGCGAGTTCTTTTTAGACCGAGTAGAGTTTCTCGGCCATGTAGTTACTGGAGAGGAAATCTCGGTGGATCCCAGAAAGATTGCTGCAGTTGAGACATGGAAGGCTCCGACGTCAGTTTCAGAGATCAGGAGCTTTTTGGGTTTAGCCGGCTATTATAGAAAGTTCGTCCAGGACTTTGCTAGGATAGCTGAACCCATGACGAAGCTGACGTGGAAGGACACAGAGTACATCTGGTCAGAGGACTGCCAGGCAATATTTGAGGAGCTGAAGAGGAGGCTGACGACCGCTCCAGTTCTGACATTACCTTCAGGTTCTGGAGGTTTCACCATATACAGCGATGCTTCAGAAAAGGGGCTAGGATGTGTCCTACACAGCATGGGAAAGTGATTGCTTATGCATCTAGGCAATTATGGACTCATGAGTGGAACTATCCTACCCATGACCTAGAGTTAGCTGCGGTGATCTTTGCACTCAAGTTATGGAAACATTACTTATATGGAGAGCGTGTGAAAATCTTTACTGACCACAAGAGCTTGAAGTATGTGTTCACGCAGAAAGAGCTGAACATGAGGCAAAGACGATGGTTGGAGTTGATGAAGGACTTCGACATCGATTTACAGTATCACCCCGGGAAGGTAAATGTGGTGGCGGATGCGCTGAGCAGGCATTCGATGGCATGGTATCTGATGATAGATCGGTATTTGCAAGAAGATCTGGAGAAGCTCAGTATCGAGATAGTTCGGCCAGGATCAGTGATACAGATAATGGCGCTTGACATTCAGTCAGGTTTGATAGAGCAGATCAGGGAGGCACAGTCTACAGATGAGAGCCTTCGCAGACTTCGGGCCCAGGCTTTTGCTGGATTGTTGGATGACTTCACTGTAACGGAGGATGGATCCTTGAGGCATGGCAGCCGATTATGCTGCCGAAGGGAGAGCTGGTAGAGGTAGTCTTGCAGGAGGCACACCGATCGAGATATTCTATTCACCCTGGTGCTAACAAGATGTACCGTGACTTACGGGAACATCTTTGGTAGCACGAGATGAAGAGAGATGTATCGCGTTTTATTTCGAGATGCCTAGTTTGCCAGCAGGTCAATGTAGAGCGCCAGAGGCCAGCTGGTCTTTTGCAGCCGTTACCCATTCCCGAGTGGAAATAGGAACACATTACGATGGACTTCGTCTCAGGGCTTCCTCGTTTCCAAGGAGGGAAGGATGCTATTTGGGTCATCGTGGACAGGCTGACGAAGTGTGCGCACTTCATACCCTTCAAGGTGGGGCTTTTCACCGAGAAGTTGGCAGAGCTATACATGCAGCAGATAGTTCGCTTGCACGGAGTTAGTTCGCTTGCACGGAGTACCCATGAGCATCGTGTCGGACAGAGATAGCAGATTCATGTCCCACTATTGGAGGAGCTTGCAGGAGGAGTTCGGCAGTCGGCTCAAGTTCAGTACGGCGTATCACCCGCAGACAGATGGGCAGTCCGAGAGGACGATACAGGCGCTGGAGGACATGCTGAGGACTTGTGTGCTGGACTTTGGCAGATCATGGGAGAGCCATCTGTACTTGGTAGAGTTTTTATACAACAACAGCTACCAAGCCAGTATCGGTATGTCTCCTTTTGAGGTACTATATGGACAACGATGTCGTATACCGCTCTTTTGGGACGATGTTGGAGAGAGAGTTATGCTTGGGCCAGAGATGATCACGGATGCAGCAGAGAAGGTCGGGATGATCAGAGACAGGCTCAGAGTAGCTTAGGACAGGCAGAAACACTGGGCCGATGCTAGTCGCAGACCGATGGAGTTCGCAGTCGGTGATATGGTGCTAGTGAAGATATCACCTACTAGAGGGACGATCCGGTTCGGACGAGGAGGGAAGCTGAGCCCCAGATACATCGGGCCGTTCGAGATACTTGGCAGGATTGGAGAGGTAGCTTACAGGGTTGCACTTCCACCCAACCTAGCAGGAGTTCACGATGTCTTTCACGTATCTCAGTTGAGGAGATATGTTTCGGACCCCAGTCATGTGCTAGATAATTCAGAGTTGGAGATCGGACCGAGCCTTACAGTTTCTGAGCAGCCAGTGGAGATATTAGACAGGAGGAAGAAGAGGCTGATGAACAAGGTTATACCCTTAGTACGATTAGCTTGGAGCCGTCACTCTCCGGGTGAATCTACTTGGAGAGGGAGTCGAACATGAGGGAGAGATATCCTTACTTGTTCGATCCAACCGCTGTGAAGGAACCACCCGTTCCCGCTTGATACCTTAGAGGTTAGTTTAAATCGTAGCCTTAGTCATTTGTTGCATTGCTTATTATGTTAGAAAATTATAGGGTCTTCAATCCTTGTAAATTTCGAGGACGAAATTTTTCAAGGAGGGAAGACTTGTCAGCCCCTGATTTTCAATTTTGATTTAATTAGTGTTAATTAATTTCTGATGACATATTTAGCCTTAAAATAATTTAATATGATTTTAGGAATTTTTTTACAATTTTTAAAATAATTTTTAAATAAGTTTTAATAACTAAATACCATTTGTAATTTATTAAAATGTTTTAATATAGTTTTGTAATTTATAAAAATGTTTTAATAGCAGTTTGTAAATACTTAAATTGTTTCAGTGGTAGTTTGTAATTAATTAATTGTTTTAAGTGCGGGATGCAAATTATTATTTGCATTAAGACATAGTTAGGGACCTATTTGTAAATATCTAAAATCCTAGGGACCTAACTGTAAAATCTATTCCTACCCACTCCCGACGACCCGGCCAGCTGCCGACGACCGGCCAGCTTCCCCCCCCCCCCCCCCCCCCCCCCCCCCCCCCCCCCCGCCATTTTCGGCCGACTTCGACCCTAACCGACTTCCTAACCCTATAAAATGACCCCCCTCACTTCCCTCGACCCAACCACCACCACCACGACCCATCTCCACCCACCCAGCTCCGCCCACTTCCTCCCCCATTAAGCTTCGCCGTAACCCTAGCTCCGACGAACCCCTGTCCAGCCCCTACAACGACCATCACCACCCACAACCCACCACCGATCAACTCGCCGCGCTGAGGAGAGTCCAGTGCCACCCAAGCGTCATCGCCCCGACGCTCCTAGCCGCCGCCAGCACTCGACGAACCCCCCCCCCCCCCCCCCCCCCCCCCCCCCGCGACGCCGGACACGTGAGTAACACTTCTAAAACTGTGTCATGCGTATCTCGTGCTCACGTATGTGATTCGCCGTGTCCTGACGAGCATGATGGTAAGACTGTACACGAAAGACTAGACCCGTACGTGTCGTGCTTAGCACGGACAAGCGACTCATGTGTCCTTAACTGTCAGGACACAGAGTTGTTTTATCGGGTTTATAATATATTAACTTAAACCTAAATAAATCTAACCCGAACCCTACCTCTAACACAAAGCTCGGGCTGACCCCCTGGCCAGCCCGACCGCACCCAAGAACCCGACCCCCCTGGGCCGAGTTCGAACCCCCCCTCCCGTTGTATGTTTTATTTTTCTTTTTTGTTTTGTTTTGTTTTATTAAGTTATTTTAATATATATTATATTATATATATATATATATATATATATATCTATATATATATATAATATATATATATATATATATACTATTATATATATTTATTTACTGTTTTTATATATATTATGTTATATGTATATGTATATATTATATATTTATTTCTTTATATGTTATTTCCTATATATATATATATATTATATATATATATATATATATATATGTATAATATAATATATATATATATATATATATTTTATACATATATATATATATATATATTATATATATATATATATATATATATATATATATATATATATTATAATATATGTATATATATATGTTATATGTATATGTATGTATACATAACTATTTAGCCTCTATAATTTACGTAATATTGTACATATATTATACTTTAATATATGTAAATATACTTGTCATATTTATATGACAACTATGTATAATTTCACATTGTTAAAATATTAGTATTTATTATGTACTTTTACCTCTTTATATTTTGTGTATTTTTATTTCTGTAACCATTTGGTGTCCAAGCCTAGCATGGATTTTTGGGCTCAAATGTGTTTTCACACATTCAAGACCTGTACAAGTCATATTGGACTTAATTCATGGCCTTGGGTCCTGTATTTGAACTCTGGTTCAAATTATGTACATGGACAAAATACGCAGATAATTAATTATTTAATTTTAGATTGTGTACCATGTTTTTTGAATTTCTAAAAATACTTTAATTGCTGCTAAATTCTGGAAAAATATATTAGATAATATGTTAATTTAGCTAATTTAGTATAATTTTACAATATTTAATTTACAGTTTTGCCACTGTTTTGGCATATGAAACCAGAACTCATTTTCTGTGTACTTATGAAAACTGATTTTATAAAATACAAGTACTGGTTAATAAATTCCAGAAAAATTATAATAAATTTCTATAATTAACAAGGATCATTTTGGTACCTTATTTTATGTAAAATTGAGCTTTTTTCTACCTCAAAAATTATTGGAACACAATGTACAGTTTGATTTATTTATTGCATATTTACGACTTGCAACTTTTTGTGTTGTTTTGCGTTTTAGTCGTATCGAACCTCATCCCACACTAGTGTAAAGGCCCTAGAAGGTTAGTTTAAGTATTGTGTCACCCCACATTGGTCTCCTATGCTAAAGTCACCATTTGGCTAGGTATCCAATCAGAAAGTCGTGTTGTACCACTAGTGTCTTAGTGTTTGACTTAGTATAAAAACTAAGTTTATGTGTTATTTCTACAGTGACGAGTTACCAGGCATCTACAGTATTTTTATCGCTACTTTGCTTTGCTAGAGGCAAGTACTTTCTAGAAACTTTACATACTGTCACAACATTGAACTGTGAATCCAACCATGTTAAATGCTGATCCTTGGGGTAGCAAGTTAAAATCTTCACATGTTGTATTTACCTTCAGTCACTATCATGTTTAGAACAGTCTTTATATATCTCTCACATGATTAGAATCTGGGTTATTGGGAAACTGATAGTAGAGTACGATCATGTCCCCTTATACGTACCGAGCAAAGTTTTATTTTACATGTTACTGCGCCATAGGCCTTATCCGGCATTTCTGTACGGAGGTACACCTATGCTTGTACACTTGTACGTATGTACATTTTATTTACATTTGCCCCTGCACATTGTACACCTATGACGATCACGTACCTTCTACAGTTTTAAACATTACATATACATCTGTCTCTATGACATATGTGTCCTTGCCATGATAGATTCTGTGATGCCATGTTTCCAGTTTATTCCTCTTATGTTCATTTCCATGTTTCATATGTTAGTTTGCTAGAATCAGTACTTGCTTCCGTCCTGACAGGATAACGTTGTAGGTATTCTTACTGAGAGGAGTTGCTCTGTGACTCATATTATGGAGTTACTGCCGAGGACCAGTCTATGCCTTACGAGGATGTACCTGCGGGGAACCTCGTCTAGTTGTCTATTTGCTTTAGACTTTTGAGAGTAGTCATGTATTAGACTATGTATTTTGTAACTGAAACTGTATCAAGTTTTACATTTCAGACTTGTACTCGGACTTATTATTATATGAGACGACTTTTGTGTTTGGAGCATTTATGACTTTTATTTACTTATAGAACTGTTAGCACATTTAATCTTATCTTGTTGTCTTTAGAACAGCTTACTACGCTTTATCTCAGGCGTAGGCTGGACATGACTCGGCCCGGCCCAACAATTTGGGTAGCGGGTCGTGACAGTTGTAAATAGGTTTTAGTTTTTTTTCTTTTCCTTTATACCAACTAATATATATATATATATATATATATATATTATATATATATATATATATATATATATATATAACATATTGGTATATAAATTCTAAGTATATAAAAAATGTTCAGAGGATGGATCGGAAAAACGGGATTCGGGCTTAGCTCGGACTCGGGGTCGAACCCCGGACACGGGATCGGGACTGGCAAACAATCAAAGATCCAATAATCATTTTTAAAAAAAGAATTTTCCTAACCGACTAATAATAATAATAAGTAATAATAATAAGACTAAAAATTCTAGCTGGAAGTCTAGGACTATGCTGACAAAACAAAATCTAACAATTATCCCAAAAATGCAACAATTCCAATTATCCAAAATTCCAAAAAAATCAGGTTACGGGTTTTACAATCGGACACGAGTCGGACACGCCCAGCCTTCGTCGTTAGACACGATGAAGTAAGCTTTACCAATATCTAGGGAGAACTATGAATCAAGATAAGAATGAAAGTAAATCACAGCATCTAATATCGAATCCCAGAATCTCAGATACAAGTCTAAATGTTATTACATTCCAGCAATTGTAAAATGTACTGATGTCTCTAGTACAAGTCCAGATAAAGCTAAGAAGAAACTACTAGGCTTCCTCAGCCTCTAGGTCCTGGGCAACATCAACTAGCTCATAGGTGCCTCCAGGCTCTTGCCCGTAGTAAGTGTCGCAGATAGCCTCCAGCTCACCTGTAACATATCCTAGTCAGGTGCGGAACTAAGTATATCCAAGGAAATGAACATGAACATCATAGTATGAACAAGAACACAAAAAATATATATAAATTATAAGAAATGAGAACAAGACATGAAAACTGAAGATGAATACTGAAAGTAAATACAGGGAACATGATACGAGTCCTGAACATGAAATACAACCTGAACCTGAAATGTGCAACATAGCAAAATACATCCAGAGTGTGTGATCGGCTTGGGTAGATTCAATGAACATGAAATGGTACGTCTTTGGTCCGATGTGCACGATGCAGGACCTAAGCTATTCACATAAATAATACGGGTTTGATCACACATCTGTAGTATTTCCCCTCCCAGACACAAGTAAACTCAAGGAAACATGATACAAGACAATCCCGTGATATATTGTCAACAAGGAGATACATGAATGAATATATAAGACATGAGAAAATGAACAAGTCCGAGGAGTATAGTTGCCTTGCTCAGGGTGATCAAGTGTGGGTAGTAAAGCTGGGAATCCTCCTGTTTAATGATTACAATTGATTAAAATCTATACAAGTTTAGTTTAGTGATTCCTTTAAAGCATAATTAACTAAGAGTATCACATGGCTTAATTATAATCTATCCTAGCTAAGAATCTATATACTAAAATAATATACATATTTAGTTACTACAGCCCTAACATCAAAACTAACAATAGAAATGGTTCAATCAAAGTTAATGTACATTACCAACTAGTATCCTTCCTCAGTCAAGCCAATACCTATTCCAGAAATACTAACACTTGAATATTAAAACAGTCTCAAGAGAGGTCAGCCCTGAATATGACTGATAGGTTTCAGGCTAAGTAACCAGCCCTAAATTACATCATACTCTATTCAGCAGTCCATCCAATTTAATCCCATTTCATTCAAACTGAAATATCAGAAACTTCCAAGAGTAAATTATCCTTCCCTCCTTTGTACTTGCTATCAGTCTTGAAATATATGCAGAACTCAGAAATGGTAAAGGTGATATGTACCAGTCAAAAACTAAGACAATAATATCATCTCAGTCCTGAATCAGGATATAAACCATTCCTTGTTCAGCTGATGCAATCAGCCTTCAAAAGACTAATATAACCAGTCCCTACCACAATACCCAGTTTTAGTTAGGGATACATATTAATCTTAATCAATATTGGTACTACTCAGCCTTACAAGGCATGGTACAGACCATCTTAGTTAGGATAACCGATTTAAATCATTCTTGGTAAGCACTGATACAATATCAGTCCCAGGCTGATATATACCAGTTTAATTGCCTTAAAATATATTCCTGAAGATGATCCTTCAATCTCAGATAATATCTAGTCCTAAATAGGACTGAAACAAGTCAATCTTAGGCTGATACATCAGTCCTAAAACTGGCTGATGCATCATCAGTCTTTAACATGACATGGGACAGTTCAGTCCAAACAGGACAGATATCAAGTTACTGAGTTAAGGTAGTAGAATGAAAATCAAATTCAGGATTGAAGCTTAGGTTCTATATTACCCAAAAATAAAAACTTAAATGTAAAGTTACTGTTAACTAAACCAAGTCTCAGTTAAAAGCTTAAACTGACAGCCAACATGCCAAAATCACCACTCATAACTATAGACTATGAGAACCCCATATCAACTCCCAGGTTTAAGGGAGAATCAGTCTTGGAAGGACTGATACAATATCAGTCCCAGTGAAACAAATCAGTTTCAGTGAGACTGATACAATATCAGTCTTAGTCCATAAGACTGATACCCACAGTCTAGTTCTCCCTGTCCAAATATTTAACATGAGTTTAGTCAACACAACCCCAGTAATATACACCACAGTAATCAAAAAATCTGATAGGACTTCTCAGGTAACTCAGTCTTGATCAGTGGTTAACCTTTCTAACCAAAGCTGAATCAGGAGTACCAATCAGTCCCAGTCAGTCTTCCTATTCAACAATACTAAATAACCCATCTCTGAATTTAGGAATGAACCCAACTATGCTCATTTATTCATTGCAGCAAATAGTGGAAGACAAAACCCAGGTTCATAAGAACTAATCATCCCACAGTGATGGACTCAGATATGTAGCATCGATCTAAATCGAATACTACAGTCCCCTCAACTGACATTCAATTATCATATTAGAACCTAACTTTGTTCTCTATTAAAAACCCAAATCATTATCAATCTATCACAGCTAATCAGTCCATGAACCTCCCTCAAATCATTCTTTCAAGATATCAGTGTAACACTGATACTCACTGAGTCTTCCCTGGTTACACTGTTATGGAATCCCCTCATTCACCCATTCCTCATCCCAGGTTGATACCCAAAGTCAGAGAAACTAAATATTCAAGATTATCAGTAGAAGACTAACCTAGTATAAGTTCAACCATACTTAACCAAAACTCTTGATACTTATGGATACTATTATAAGCTAAATAGACACAATTAGGCATGAGCATGGATCCTATATTTTCAGAACAGAATTATTACTCAGATTTAAGCAATTTACTTATCTCTAATAAACCAAATTCTGAGAGGAAGATGAAGTTCAGATCTCCACTGTCCAAGTCTTCGATTCTCTGCTCGAACATCAATCAAAGGGATCCAAACATAGTTTAAAAACTTAACTCCAACGAATCAGCCTCGGTTAAAGATTGAGAGTACAGAATCAACTTACTAGCTCAACAATTGGCGAGAAGGATCACAGAATTAAAGTTAACCAAATCCTTGATTCCCGATCTACACTTTGACACAAGGAATTTAAAGAACGAATTGTGAAAACACAATTTGGGTCAAATAACTAAGTAGATCCTCACCTCAACAGTTGGACCAATAGATCAACGTCGGAGAAGAATCAAAGGAATTGATTGCTCTTCAATCCTGATCCACACATCCATAAGATCTCTGGATCTCGATTGTATCGCAATTAAAGGATTCAACCGATCCGATTCCACTAGATGTGAAATTTCCAGATTGATCAATGCAAGGAAGAAGGAAGAACCGATCAATCAAGCATTCAAAATCAAAAGAGTGTGCGAATGCATTACCAGAATTTACTTCATCGACTTAGATGGGAACTCTCGATCTCTGAATTCATCATGGCTGCTCGAATGGAGGTCGAAGAAGAAGGAATCGAAGAAGAAGGAATTCTTTGCTTCAGAAATTCGTCAGAGTGAAGCACAGAGAAGAGAGGAACTCCTTGCTTTAAATAGGCTGTTGAGAATTATTCTCAGAGAGCAGGGGAAAAGTGCGAGAAAACTGGAATTCTCCACTACTCCTGTCAGAGACGGTTGAGGGATTTTGAATTCCTACAAGGATCAATCAGAAGGAGAAATGATTCTCTCTACAACTTCTTTGAATCAAAAAGAGGGAAAGAATCGAATTTAAAGAGAAAGGGAAAATAATCTCTCATTAGCTGTTAAAGCAGCTCAGGTTTAATAGAAGGATTGTTTTAGAAGAGAATGGGCTTAGAAGAAAATAGATTGGGCTGAAAAAAAACAAAGGTTTTAAATGGGATGGAAGCCCATTGGCTGAAATACAAGAAAAGAATAATATATATATCTAATAACTTCTTATATTTTTAAGGTATATAAAAAATTCTAAATTGCTTAATCAATATTATACATAAATTTAAAAATCTCATTTACTAGAAAGGTGGAGTTACAGTGATGCAGCCTGCCGCATAGTGCCGTATGGTGATACAGCCCTGCCGCATAGTGCAGCCTGCAGCATTGTGCCGCATGGTAGCGCAGCCTGCCGCATAGTGCAGCATGCCGCATGGTGACGTAGCTTACCGCATAGTGCCGCAACCTGCGGCATAGTACCGCAGAATGTCGCATAGTACCGCAGAATGCCACATAGTGCCTATTTTAGCTGTTTTGTTTCCTATTTGGCTGATTTGTGGCCAAAATTTCTCCCAACTCCCAACATAAAAGTTGTAGATCTTTGTCTTGGCTTCAAGAATCTTTTTGTTTCACTTTAAATTGGAATTCATATGCGATTGATGATTTCAATCATAGTTTTGATCTTTTGGTATATTTTCTGTACTTGACGTTTTAGGTTTCTTCGACTGTAATAAATTTTTTAACATAATTTGATGATCAGCTTGTACAGTTAGAAAATGATTGTACACCTAACACTAGCACGGATTCATTATTATTTTTATGCTAAGTAGTTTTTATTTATTCCCTCTTCCATGCCATGATACCTCTTGTTGGACAAGTTCTTACTTACATGCTATATTTGTTGAAATTTCTCTACTTTGCTTAGCATGATTATGGCCCATCGGGGTGCACTCATGATTTATGTCTTTTTTTTTACTTTACATGATAGTGGCCTATCGTGGTACACTCATGCTACACGTCTCTTCTCTGCTTATACCAGATAGTGACCCATTGTGGTACACTATGATACATGTCTTTATTTATTTACATAATGGTGACCCATCGTAGTGTACTCTTGAATATGTCTTTATATGCTAACATGATAGTGGCCCGTCGTGAAGCAACCTTAACATGATAACTCTTGATAGTGGTCCATTGCGGCGCACTCTTGACATGACAAGTAAACCTAACATGACATGTTAATCAAGATGCTGTTGCGACGACTATTCTCCTTGCTAATACAACTCTTTTTGGACACCGTGGTTGAATGTATTATGTATGAGTAAACAAGCTACATGTCTCGTCTGCATCATGTCTAGGACATGAATTTCTGGTTACCACGGTCAGGATTCATACTGAATCTGACTAGGTTAATGACTAGATTGATCAAATAGTTCATATAGAGAGATTTTCCAGTTACAGGCGATTCCGTTATCTGGGCCTCAAGTGGACTTGTATCCTACTGACGAGTAGGGCGCATTTCCAGCATACTGTCATGTGTTGCACCAATCAAGCTACCTAGGGTACATTTGTCTCCTGGGCGATGTACCCACTATTATATGTACATGGGATACATTTGTCTCCTGGGCGATGTATCTACTATAATTTTTGTAACTTGCGTCTGGATAACCTGGATAGCTGCATGACTTGTGACCGTAGGAATATCTCATTGCATCTTGTTAGTGACTAGGCTTGTGATAACCCTAGTTAGCTAATATATCAAGTCGTACTTATTGCTTGGCCGTGTTTGATAGATGGAGTCAGTCCAGTCAAGTCTAATTTTGTCTAGGCAGTGTCCGTATGTTTATTTCAGTACATTATTGTTTACGTCTTACTTTTTTGATAATGATCGAGGCTGAGTTCTGTTCAGGTGAAGGGTTACAACCCCGGTCCTTGTTTGGTTTATGGGTTGTAACTTGGCTTCTGGAATAGCTCCCAAGTCTTCTTATCAATTGTCTTCCTATTCAGTACTCACATGTTCTACATGATCTCTTGCTAAACCTTGATTGGAGGCTAAGTTCTGTTCAGGAGAAGGGTTACAACTCCGGTCCTTGTTTGGTTTACGGGTTGTAACTTGACTTCCGGGATAGTTCCTAAGTCATCCTATCATTGTCATCTATATGGTTCCCACATGTTCACATGTTCAGTCATCTCACGAGCTTTACGTGATCCCTATGCTAAGTCAACTTGCTCTCATGACCCGGCTGGCTCACATGCTTACATGATCAATTGATTTTACATATTCAAGCTTCGTTACTAAACATGACTATATTGTACATTACGTCACATGATGCTTTACTTATTGTCTTTTCTATTCTCGGGATGAGTGCATTGGTAGTGCACGAGTCTCGATTTGCTTTTACTTAATTATATCTCTAACCATTGCTATGTTAGCTATTGCTGGTTTTAGTCCGTAGTTTGGCTTCCTTTATGGTACTTGCTATTTGGGGTCTGATCCCACTGGTTTTATTTGGCCAGATATGATAGAGGAGTCCAAGGGATCTTCCGTACCATCTACTCGACGGTGACTACCCGGAGCACCAGAGTACCTGAGTGGGTTTCTTATCATTCTTCCACTAGCTATGTACATTATTCTTTGTGGCATTTAGCCTCCGAGCACGTGTTTAGCTCATGTTTTTGGATCTTGACATTTAGCCTACGGGCCAAAACATAATGTACGTATTCTTGACTATAGCTAGAGCTTATCATGTATGACTATTACTTTTGCTAGTTTTCTATTTTGGTATGACTAACTTCATGATCATCCATGTATAAATGGTTTGGGAAGCTTTACTATTGTATGTCTGATGATCATACTTCTTGTACTTTGTATAATTGTCTGTGATTGAGATACCTAGGAATGCTTGACCTAGGATCGACTGTTGGCTTGTAGAAGTAACCCCATGTCTTGACAGCTTATACGTAATTTTAGAGTACTGGCGTACTTTGGTATTACATAGCTAGCCTTGTCCATCCCCACTTGCCAGTATTCTGGTTCTGGGGCGTACACTAATGCACCCTCTACTTTTCAAGCTATGATGAATGATTTTTTTAGGCCATTTTTGAAGAAGTTTGTATTAGTGTTTTTTGATGATGTACTGGTGTACAACAGGAATCAAGAGGACCATTACAAGCATCTGCAACAAGTTTTTGATAGACTGTTAG
This sequence comes from Iris pallida, assembly GCA_029216955.1. Classification (NCBI taxonomy): domain Eukaryota; kingdom Viridiplantae; phylum Streptophyta; class Magnoliopsida; order Asparagales; family Iridaceae; genus Iris; species Iris pallida. Next base: position 20,200 of record JANAVB010032757.1, read on the forward strand.
TTAACTATCTTAAAGTTAAAAGAAGTATTCATTTGGCCAACATCAGGTTGGATACTTGGGGCATGTGATATCTGGCAGAGGGGTAAGAAGTGGATGAAGATAAGATAAAGTAGTGTTACAGTGGCTTGTTCCACATATATCAAAGAATGAGAGGATTTTTGGGGCTTATATGCTACTATAGGAGGTTCATTAGGGGATATGGAGGAGTGCCTAGACCCTTAACTGATCTTCTCAATAAGGATGCCTTCTAGTGGAACAGTCAAGAACAAGCATCTTTTGATCAACTAAAAGTTGCACAACCTCTTGTCTTAAGTATGCCTGATTTCAACAAAGAACTTGTGCTAGAATGTGATGCTAGTGGGCAGGGAATTGGTGTCGGTTGATGCAAAAGGCTAGGCCAATAGCTTTTCTTAGTCAAGGATTGAAGGGAAGAAGCCAAATTCTCTCTACTTATGAGAAAGAAATGCTTGCAATCCTATTAGCAGTGAAGAAGTGGAGTTAGTACCTCTGGGGAAGAGTATTTGTCATCAGGACGGATCATAAATCCCTGAAATATATGTTGGAGCAGAGGGTTTATTGAGAACTAATAAGGGACTTAGTCCCACATTGGAAAATGTAGTATAAAGAGGAGCTAGACTCCCTATAAGTAGTGGAGTAGCCAATCAATAAATATACAACAATTATTCTCTACATGGTATCAGAGCCATAACCACCACACAAAAATTTCCTACCCCTTCCCCAACCAGGCAAACCTAACCCCCGCCCCCCCTCGATGCCCCCCGTCGCCGAACCCCCCTGCTGCCCCAGGCATTTCCTCTCCCCCCGATGCCCCCTCCTACCCCCCTGACGCCCGCCCTGCTGCCGCCGATGACCCCCCTGCTGCCCCCGATGCCACCCCCTGCACCCCCAACGCCCCCCTGCTGCCGCCGACGAACCCTCCTGCTGCTGTCCCCCCCGATGCCCCCCTCCTCCGACCCCAACTGCTACCGACCCCCCTTTTTTCAAAATAAAAAAAATCTAATTTGAGAGAGAGATTATGTGGGCGGTTATTCGAAGACGGATGGACGTCAAATGCTTTATTTGCACCATCTGTTCCTAGATTACGCCCTCCGGAATTACAAATGCTTTATTTGTTTTTCATTCTCGATCTACAAATTAGGATCTACATGCGCGCGCCAGTGTTGGCCACGTTAATAGCGCATTCGAAAGATCTCTGTTGAAGACTTTACATAAAGACGACGACGACGAAGCCGATGAACGACGACGACGAATCCGACGAAGACGACGACGACGAATCACAGTTAAAGATGCCATGGATTCGATCAGTGGTAAACTGACAGCAGAAGAGATGAAGGCCTTGGTTGATATTTTATCAAAGAGATTAACCGATGCAACCCCACGTGTGATCCATACTGATGTGGATCCGTCACCCTACAAAATGGAGAAGCTGGACAAGCTGGAGACAAAGTTGGAAGGAACGTCCAACTACTTGAAATGGTCACGGCAGGCGGTGTTAACGGCCTCTTATATTATCAATAGAATGCCATCTCAGGTATTGGACTGGAAGACACCGTTGGAGATGCTTACTGGTGCAACCACGTACACTGTTCCACCGAAAGTATTTGGGTGTGTATGTTTTGTCTAAGATATAGGCTAGGAGTTGGCAAACTGGATCCTAGAGCGGTTAAATGTGTCTTTGTCGGGTACTCAGCAACTCAGAAGGGATACGCATGTTGGAGCCTAGTTGAGCGGAAGATGTTTTAAGCATGGACGTTACATTCAGAGAACTGGAACCATATTATGGTTCGGATGACTGTTCAGCGTTTGGTGACACACCTAACACAGAGGGTGTTAGATGTGAGGGGGAGAAAATAAGCCCATCTGTGGTGGTCGGATGGTCCCATGCCCGATCGTGGAAAACTAGACGAAAGTGGAAGAAAGCAGTGACTCCGATACAGAAGATGAAGAAGATAAATATGTTAAACAGGGGAGCAGAAGACATTGGAAAAGGAGCTTCAAGTCTACAAAAGGAGACAGCAGAAGTCCAGTATTGTGCCTGTACCGTGCCCTGTGCCTACTGTACCAAGTCCCTCGTCTACTCCTGCTCCAACTCTTGAAGATGTTGCCCCCGCACTGAATCAGTCTGATTCTGATGCGGATCTCTCTGACTCTGATGGTATGATCTCTCCACCACCTATTGCTCCCTTAAGGAGATCTTCTCGCATCAATGCGGGTAAGGCTCCTAGTCGTTTTGATGATTATGAACATGATATTGCCAACTACCTGTCTTATTCTAATATTTTTTTGAATTATCGAGCCTTCATTGCATCATTAGACTCTACTTTGTTGCCCAAATGTTTGCAGGAAGCAAAAAAAGATCCAAGGTGGAAAGCTGCAATGATGGAAGAACTTGGGGCACTGGAGAAAAATAAGACGTGGGAGCTGGTTCCATTACCCAAAGGGAAGAAAACTATGGGATGCAAATGGGTGTACACAGTAAAAGAGACGTCAAAAGAAAAAGTAGAACGATACAAGGCAAGGTTGGTTGCAAAAGTACACACAATCATATGGCATCGACTATGATGAGACGTTTGCTCCGTAGCGAAAATGAGCACCGTAAGAACTCTGGTCTCCATTGCAGCAAACTATGGATGGAAGCTATACCAGTTAGATGTAAAGAATGCCTTTCTCCATGGGGACCTACAAGAAAAGTGTACATAGAACTCCCACCAGGGTGCTACGCTACAGAATCAGATGGAGGGACATCGCATGGAAAAGTGTACAAACTAAAGAAGTCGCTATATGGACTCAAGCAATCTCCTCGAGCCTGGTTTGACAGATTCAGAAAGGCTGTTACAGGCATGGGATACAATCAAGCAAATGCAGATCATACGGTCTTTCTTCAGCATGCAAGAGGCCACATCACTATACTTGTTGTATACGTGGATGATATAGTAATCACAGGTAATTATAAAGTCGAGATCGCTAAGCTGAAGTCAAAACTCGCGAAGGAGTTTGAGGTGAAGGATTTAGGAGCGATGAGTACTTTCTAGGTATCGAGGTGTGTGAAGGCGAACAGAAATTGTTCTCTCACAAGAAAATATGCACTAGATCTGCTAAAGGAGACAGGGATGCTAGGATCCAAAGAAGCAGTCACTCCAATTGACCAGAAGTGCAAGTTGGGAGCAGAAACAGGAGAGCAAGTTGATCGTGAAAGATATCAACGACTTATAGGGAGATTGATTTATCTGGGGCACATTCGCCCTGATATCTTATTTACGGTAAGTCTAGTAAGTCGCTACATGCATGATCCAAGAATGGGTCATATGGATGCAGTGTTTCAGATCTTGACATATCTGAAAGGGACGCCGGAAAAAGGGCTATGGTTCAAGAAGAATGGATGTATAGAAGTTGAGGGATACTGTGATGCAGACTGGGCGAGCTGCATAGACGATAGAAGGTCTACCACAGGATATTGTGTCTTTGTAAGAGGAAACTTGGTCTTATGGAGAAGCAAGAAACAGTCGGTGGTAGCACGGTCTACAAATGAAGCAGAATACAGAGCAATAGCTTTAGGAGTGTCAGAGTTGCTGTGGGTGAAAGCGTTGCTGACAGAGTTGAAGCTAGACAAGGGAGCACCGTTACGTCTTCTGAGCGATAGTCAAGCTGCAATAAGTATAGCTAGCAATCCAGTTCAGCACGACAGAACGAAGCACATCGAGATCAATCGATTCTTCATCAAAGAGAAGCTGGAACAAGGGATACTGAAGATTGATCATGTTCGCTCAGAAGAACAAGTGGCAGACTGTCTGACTAAGGGTCTTAGTTCATTAAGTTTGTCGAAGCTATGTAACAAGATGGGAATGATTAATATCTATCGCCCATCTTGAGGGAGAGTGTTGAGAACTAATAAGGAACTTAGTCCCACATTGGAAAATATAGTATGAAGAGGAGCTAGACTCCCTATAAGTAGTGGAGTATCCAATCAATAAAATATACAACAATTATTTCTACAGGGTTTACACAGAAGCCAATATAAGTGAAATCTAAAATTACATGGATATCATTATAGAGTAGAGTATAAAAGGGGTAAAGACAATACTGCAGCAGATAGCTTGTCCAGAGAGGGAAAGTCCAGGTGGCTACTATCACCCTAGTGAAGGAAGATTGGTTATCACAATTCAAATCCCAGATGGAACAATCCTCTTATTACCAGTCCCAGTTAAAGAAGTGGCAGGAAGGATAGTTGAATCTTAACAAGTATATCTTAATTAATGGGATGTTGTACTACAAACAGAGGTTACTTGTGGACCACAATTCCCTATTTGCTGCTACACTGTTGAAGGAACATCATGACATGCCAAGTGCAGGCCATTCAGGGACCTTGAAGACATTGCATAGGCTAATGAAGGTCTGCTATTGGAAGGGGATGAAGAGGGATGTCAAGAATTATGTACAGGCTTATGAAGTTTGTCAAAGAATTAAGTCTGAGAATCTTTCTTCTGTAGGGTTACTACAACCCTTACCTCTTTCTGAACAAGTTTGGGAGGATGTGTCTATGGACTTTATAGAAGGTTTACCTAGTAGCCACCATAAAAATGCTATATTGGTAGTTGTGGATAGGTTAACTAAATATGTCCAACTCTTTTCTTTGAACCACCTTATACTACACCAGTGATAGCCCAAGTGTTTGTAGAAGGAGTCTGCAAGTTACATGGCATGCCAAGGTCTATAGTTTGTGACAGAGACCCCTTGTTCATAAGCAATTTCTGGAAGGAATTCTTTAAGTTGCAAGGAACCCAGCTAAGATACTCTAATGCCTATCATCCTCAGTCTGATGGCCAGAGTGAGGTGAGCAACAGATGTATAGAGGCTTATTTGAGATGTTTTTGTAGTCAAAAGCCTAAGGATTGGAGTAAACTTTTGTCTTAGGCTGAGTATTGGTTTAATACCAATTGGCACTCTGCCACTAAAACCACTCCATTTGAAGCTGTGTATGGAAGGGCTCCCCCTAATATCCTGACATATTTATCTGATATTGCACAAGACAGGGATGTAGCAGGAGCTATTGCTTCTCGAGATGTACTCTTCAAGTTTTAAAAGATAACTTGACAGTTGTACAGGACAGAATGAAGAGAATGGCAGATTTGCATAGAACTGAAAGAAGCTTTGAGGAAGGTGACTGGGTTTTCCTTAAAATCCAACCTTACAGACAGATATCTGTTGGGTATAGGATGTAGGAACAATATAGTAAAGCGTAATACTCTAGAGGGGGGTGAATAGAGTTGGCAGCGGAATAATGCTAAATAAAAAATGTTAGCAACACAATCACAGTATATAATCACAGTTAAAAAATGTAAAGGCAGAGTTCAGAAAGCAAACGCAAAGACAGCGATGTATACTGGTATCCCTCTGTTGAGGACTAATCCAGTCGGTAGAACTCTTGCTACCAGTTGAATCCACTATAGGAAAAACTGCAAGTTTTCTTACGAAGTCTTTACAACTTCTACAACGCGAGCTTTGATACGAAGAACTCGTCCAACTTCAAATGTGAAAAGGTATTCTTCAATCAAGCCTTCTGATTACAATCTCTCAGAAACTTCTAGACCGTACCGCACTGGCAAATCGACTAGAGGATTGTAACTGGCTTGGGATCTGAAAATGAAAGCTCTAGAAAACTCTTTGGAAGGCAGAAAGCTTTTTAGATAGAGAGAAGATTGAAAGTGAATGAGTGAATTGAAATGATCGAAATCCATC
>JANAVB010032758.1:0-42250 GCA_029216955.1 Iris pallida
ACCCTCAAAACCGAGAGCCGCTCGGTTTTACAGCCCTTAAATGTTGCGAGAGATCGAGAGAGCAAAGGATAGATAACCCTAACCTGCACGCCGATCTCCCGTACCCGGCATCGCTCGTCGCCGTTGTCGCACCAACCGGCGGCCGGGAACCGCCGTCGAACCCGCCGCGCCTAGACGAGAACAGCAGCAACGGCTGCAACCGCGCTGAATCGAGACACGATTTCTCCGTCAATACTCCACCGTTTTGCGAACCCTTTCTTTCAGGCATACCTAACCTAACCCTCTTTGTCTTCCTTCAAGTAGATGTAATTATTTAGCAATGTACGCGTGTGAATCGAGTGCCAAAACTCGGAAAAACCTGCTTACAAACAGATAAAACCCAGTCCAAACGTCCATGTTGGGAGGCCGATTCTGGTCAAACCAATGACCAGTTTTATATTCTATTTGAACAATTATTTGGACAGCATGTAGGACAACAAAACCCTTCAGATAGATTAATTTTTCGTTCACTTAATGAGTAATTGGATTGTGAAGTCAGAAAAACCTGTTTTTAAAATCACGAAAACCCACGATACGACGTGCGTCCCCCCATTTCAGGCGACGCGGTCGCGCACCAGAAGCATCAAAAGTTGCGTAAAGGATTCGTGGACGTGTGGGCTTTGACGGAATTCAAATTGGTCGCGGTGCGCGACGAATTTGATGCTATCCGTCGAAATTTACCGTATCGGCCTTTTGCAATTTCTCAATTACTTTGTGCACGCTCGTCAGATCGAGACAAAACGCGCCAGCAGTCCGTATCGTTTTTTGGTCCTGTATACCAAGTTTGGGTCCAATTCTGAGACAGTTGATCGAATCGTCGTTTTGTGGGCCCCACGGTCCGATTCAACGGGCAATTTTGTGCACGGCCTGCCGGAATCCAACTCTGGACCTACGTTGGATTCGTATCAGAAAATTGGATCCGTAGACATGTAGTTTGACGACTTTAGAGACCGTTAACTCTGACACGCTTTTCGGTGCAAAGTGGGTCCAACGGCGGATACCGTTTTGGCCCGAAATTACCGTTTTGCCCCTGTGTCCAGAATTGGACTTAATGACAGGCAATCCTAGTTATTTTGACTATTCTAAAAATATTGGTAATGTTTATTTCAGCTTCCGGGGACTGTTGTACGGGTTTTGACTATTGTGGCATATTGAGTAGTTCAGACCATCGGTTTCACCAGCAAATGACCACAGGCGAGTACAGTTTATTGTCTGCATTTCGATATTGATTTTCACTATATTTATTGATTAGCCATTGGTTATATGATTATTTTCTATTATAAATTGTTGAGTCGAAAATGAGAAGTACCAAGGATGTGTGATCTGACCTTAGACAGTGTAGACAGTGATTTATTATTGCAAAATAGACAGTATAGACAGTGTAGACAGTAATTTATTATTATAAAATAGACAGTGTAGACAGTGATTATTATTGCAAAGTAGACAGTATAGACAGTAATTTATTATTTCAAAGTATACCATGTTTCTTTATTGTATTATTTGCTGTAGACAGTATAACTTTATACAATATAGACAGTATAACTTTAGACAGTGTAGACAGTGTAACTTTAGACAGTGTAGACAATGTAGCTTTAGACAGTGTAGACAATCTAACTTTAGACAGTGTAGACAGTGTCGTGTAATTGTCCCGAGACCGGTCACATATCAAAGGTACTTCTAACAGTTGGGGAAAGTATTTTGTGTCTATTTATTTGTTATTGGTTTTCCGTATTTCCTGTTTATTTTCAAAAACATGTAATTGATGTCTAACCTTTGTTTTATAGTCATTTTCTTTATTTGAAATTACATTCAGTGAATTGTGCTCCTTCCATTCCTGACAGGAAACTAACATTTTTCATGTTAGCCGTGGATTCACTTAGCTTGGGGAGTGACGGGTATAATTGCAGACGAAAAGCCTAGAGATTAGTTAGATAGTTGAGTTGTAGTCATTCATTTATTTGTACAAGTTTATATTTTTCTACAAATATAAAACTTGTGATCATTATAAGTTAAATTAATTATATGAATGAGCATTATTTGTGATTTTGATCTTTATGGCCGTGACAGCGTTCTACCGCCGACACTGCGACGTAGGCTGGCTTGGACACGTCTCGTGCCCGTTTAAAAAAAATAGGTGAGGGTCGTGACAGGTACTCCGGGGCCCATCGTGCAGTAACTGCTGGGTTCGCTGATGCATTGCTGATACATCCGCTGGTACATTCGGTTGCGGAATGGATCCGCTAGCGGATGGAGTCGCAGGCCTCGACGAAGATGACGGTGGCACCGATGTAGATTGACGGCGGGAAGAGTTTGTGTTCGGGCTCTCCAGGTCGGGATCGGAGGTAACATCTGGGGAATACGTATGGCGACCACGACCGCTACTACCACGCGCACGCCCACGACCACCACCACCACCACCACCACCACGGCCAACACCACCATCACGAGTGCTCGCAACCATTCCCTGTAATAGAACACATAAACATAATTAATAATATAGAAGTATAAATGAATATAAAACTAAACTAAAATATATATACAAGCAGTAGGGCGACGAGTGTCGGCCAGACGAGTAGGACTAGGAGTGCGATCTGCAAAAGAAAATCATACAATAAGTAGATGATCGAACGACAAAAACATGAACGAAAATAAGAATACAGAAGTTTAATTTAAACTGAATTGTCCACGTCCTCGGCCTCGGACTCGACAAAAACATGAACTGAAATATACCGATATTTAATCATCGCCATTGTCCTCGTCCTCATCCTCGTCTTCATTCTCATCATCATTCTCATTCTCATCGTCGACTTCATCTGTATCCTCATCCTCATCCTCATCAAGTTCTTTCTTCTTCTTCTTCTTCTTCTTCTTCTTCTTCTTCTTCTTCTTCTTCTTTTTTAGTCTCAATACTTGGGACAAGACATCTTTTTCTCCCCTGGATGACATCTAAGTCTTGTATATCAACCTCTTCCTCCCCTCTATTTTCCTCAGCAGGAGGTATATCAACCTCTAATTCAACATCCATGGTATCCGACTGTTGTCCCAAGTATTGGGGCTTTTTGATCTCGTCATCTTGGTATGCTGGGTCTCCAACGTTGAATGTATTTCTAGATTTAATCTTGCATACTGCCCACTAGTCAAATCGATCTCTACGACGCCTTGGGTATCTTGTATAGTAGACTTGAACAGCCTGACTTGCTATCGCAAATGTGTCAGACCCTCTATACCTCCTGCGATGATTTATATCGACGAATCCAAATTGTTTATCGATTCTCTAACTGATATTTGGTGTCGTATCGAACCACTCACATTTGAACATCACAATATGCATATCATATGGGGCACTATATTGTAAATCTATAATATCTCGAAGCACTCCATAATAGTCATAGTCCGGCTCGTCGTCATAGATGGTGCCTCTTATGCAAATACCAGAATCCTTAGTACTGAAGTTGTCAGTGACAAATTCGACATTTATAGCATGCTGAGTTGCCTTAAACTTGAAGCCATTAACGACATAGCCTGGCCAAGTCTTCGCATGCTTCTTCGGTCCCATTGCAAAATAACGAATGCTCTCATTTGTAAGTGTTGTTTCAGGCAATAAAACTTGTAAACAAATAATGATAATTTAAATGTTTTACTTGCATATATTTTAATGGTAGCCGCATAACATATTATCTCAGTTACTTACGTATTTTTGAAACCAAGTCGGAAAGGTACAATCAACCTCTCTTTGAAGACCCTCATCGGTAATATCGGGTGTCCTTATTTTGACTTCATCTCTAAATATACTGTTAGAGAGAATAAAAATAAGTGTAATCACTTACTTCACCAAATTAGAGATTATAACGAGGTGTAGTCACTTACTTCTCCAAATCTCTCACTTCTTGTATGTCATAATTTAACAAGACATCAGTGCGCGACATCATACTCATCGTCAGTCAACTACCGTTTCTTACTAGCCATAATAGGCTTGCCCCTTAAATTGAATATACCTCCATCCTCAACGTCTTCGTCATTCCTTTGAGGTCTATTTCGATTTGTCTCGACATGAGTATCGAAATAAATGGAGCAGAAGTTTGATACCTCCTCGATAAATTGGTATCGTCCTATCCGATATGTACATGTATCGGTCGTATAGCTAGGATTCATATTGGCCTTATCGATTTGGTATTGGTCATATCCGATAGGTATCGACCGTTTTGGATTAGTATCGACCATTTCGGATTAGTATCGTGGAAGGTTTAGTAACAACTGTACTTGGATTTCTCTCTTCTCGAGCTAGAATACAGTTGCAAGAGAGTCACCAGATCGTGATTGGCCAGTTACAGTAACATACATGCTTCCTTTACCATCAGGAAAAGCGAGATTAAAAAGGAAGCATGTATGTTCTGTAACTGGCCAGCTACGCTCTTGTGACTCTCTTGCAATGGTAATCTAGCTCTAAAAGAGAGAAATCCAAGTACAGTTGCTACTAAACCTTCCACCATACTAAACTGATACTGACGATACTAATCTAATATGTCGATACCTATCAGATATGGCCGATACCGAATCGATAAGGCCAATACGAATCCTAGCTATACGGCCGATACATATCGGATAGGATGATACCAATTCGCTAAGACCAATACCAACCGATACGGCCTATACCAAACTGATAGACCGATACTAATCCGATACGGTCAATACTTATAAGTACCTACGGTCGATGAGGTTGATCCGCTGGTACATCTATGTACGATCAACGAAGTAACGATCCATTTTAATTTGGATGTGAAAATCTGTATCGTAAGACAAACTAAACATAATTAGTTCAATACTGATACCAATACCGATACTCAACGAAATAGTTCGATACCGATACCGATACAGATAAGTGGTTGTATGAGCCATAATTTGCTGATTTGGTTTTGGTTTTGATTTCGGTTTCGGTTTCGAACGTACTAAATTTTCAAAAATTCGGTTCGGTTTCGGTTTTGAATATACTAAATTCGGTTCTGTTTCGGTTTTGAATATACTAAATTTGGTTCGGTTTCGGTTTTCAATATACTAAATTTACTTATCCGGTTTCGGTCCAAAGTTTATATATACTCCTCTATATATATATATACACTCCTCGAAGACATATATATGTGCGTGTGTGCCGAATATATATATATATATATATATATATATATATATATATATATATATATATATATATATATATGTGTGTGTGTGTGTGTGTGTGTGTGTGTGTGTGTGTGTGTGTGTGTGTGTGTGTGTGTGTGTATGTGAATCGAAACAAGGCGAGATACGAAGGCCACCAGTTCAACGCAGATATGCTGATTCGGGACGTCTGCTCGCATGGCCACACCAGTTTTTGGGAGTCTATCCTCGGCTAGGCCTATGTTTAGATTTTGGGTTTTGTTGGTATACTTGTATAGGCGTTGGCATTTTGTGCCTTAAGGTATACTATACAGGCTGCGGCATTTTGAGCCTCTACTGAATAAATTTTGGGGTTTTAATATATGTGTGTGTGTGCGTGTGTGTGTGTGTGTGTGTGTGTGAGTGTGTGTGTGTGTGTGTGTGTGTGTGTGTGCGTGCGTGTGCCGACAACATCCCCTCCCTCACCCCCCCTCTCCGACAGCACCCATCCACCACCCCCCTCCTCCACCCCCTCCCCGACAGCATCCCCTACCCGACCCCCTCCCCTACCCCTCCCCGATTCCGATTCCGATACTGATTTCGATACCCCCTCCCCCGATCCGATACTCATAGGATTGGTCTGATCCGAAACCACATATACCCCCTCCCCCGATCCGATACTCCGATCCGAAACCACCGATACTCATAGGAATGGTCCGATCCGAAACCACCGATACCCCCACCCCCTCTCCTACCCCGCCGGACAGCAAACCCCCCTCCCCTTCTCCACCCCCCACGACAGCCCACACCCGACAGCAAACTCCCACTCCACCCCCCTCCCCTCTCCCGACAGCAAACACCCACCCCTCTCCCCCTCACCACCCCGACAGTAAACCCTAAACCCTACCCTGCCCGCCGCCCCGCACCCAACACCGTCCACCCCCCGCCCCCTCCCTCTCCCCTCACCACCGGCCCCCGCGACAGCCGACCCCCCCACACCCGAAACCCTACCCCTGCCCCGAAACCCTAAACCCTACCCTGTCCCCCGCCCTCAATACCTCCCCGCCCCCACTCCCTCCCCCCACCCCGTCGGCTTCAGAGACAACCGACCCCCCAACCCGAAACCCTATATGTTATGCTAAACAGAGAGAGAAAGAGAGAGAAAGGGGGAGGGAGAGAGAGAGCATACCTGAGAGAGAGAGAGAGAGTCGCCAGAGAGAGAGACCCGTCGGAGAGAGCTCGCCGTCGGAGAGAGAGAGAGAGGGGGGGAAGAGAGAGTCTTTTTGGGGAGAATAAAAAAATTTCTCCCGTCGGTTCAATCTAAGTTAGGTTACAGTATTTAGCGACGGACTACCGACGGATATATCCGTCGCTAGGTAGTCGCTAAATACCCACTAGATTACCGACGGAACGTCCGTCGCTAGTTAGACTGTCACTTTTCGTTCCCAGAATACGTATATTTAATACATGTATTACTTTAATATATTTATTTGATATTTATCATGTATTGGTCTGTAATTAAAACCCCCTTCATTTTAATTAATTTTCTACAATTTTATTTTTGTATTTTATTTCCTGCTTTTATACTCTGTTTTAGCTATACGTTGGGTTCGGCTTGGATTGGATTAAGTATGTTGGTTCATCACAAACCCCCACCTACCACCACCCCTTCCATTTAAAGCCCACCCCTTTCTCTCTCTTTATTACTTCACCATTAATCTTCTTCTTCCTCATAACTCCTCCCCCACCTACCAGCCGCCAAGGCAAGTGCCAAACTTGCTTCTTGATGGATCACCATTATTATTGTTCTATCATCTTCCTTACTAAATCTTAAGCCTCTTTAGTACTTAGCATTTTCAATTTTCATGGTTCATTTCTTGTAGATCTAAGTTTAATATATTTTTAGATTTCTTAGGTTTTGATCTAGTAAACTTTGTTATCTTCAAGTTTTGATGGTTCCATGTTGAAGAGAATTTCGTTCTACCCCATTTTGACCTATGGAAGTTCAGATTTGGGCTTGGAATGAAGGATTTAGAGAGCTTGGAAGCAATAGGTTTCCATGGTTCTGTCCTTAGAAAATTCAGAGAAGAAGAACAGATCCTGGCCGCATGACGGTGCTTGACCGCATAAGTTTTCATGCGGCAAGTCTCCCTTGGTCGCATGGGCTTAGTCAGCCGCATGGGCTTAGTTGGCCGCATGGGCTTAGTCAGCCGCATGGGCTTAGTTGGCCGCATGGGCTTAGTCAGCCACATGGGCTGAGTTAGCCGCATGGGCATAGTTAGCCCCATGGGCTTAGTCAACCGCATAAAGACTTGATCGGACGCTTGCCGCATAAAGACCAGCCCGAGTCGCATAGAGTAATTTGGCCGCATGAGACTTATCTGTCGCATATAGGCCTGCGCCCATTTCAGCCGCATGGTGCGGATCATTCTCAGCCGCATGGCGCCACGTGACTCCTTGGCCGCATATAGGCTTGCACCTATTCAGCCGCATAGAATTTTCCTTGGCCGTATGGGCGTATGTTGCCCGTAGCCGCATGAGCCCCTTTTGTTTCTAGCCGCATAGGGCTTTGCTAATTTAGCCGCATGAGACTATTCTGTTCCGGCCGTATGGAGTCACCCTTGCCCAGCCGCATGTAACCCATTTCATTTCCGGCCGTATGAATCAATAATTTCCCAGCCGCATGAATGCTGATCATGATGCCTTTTGGCTGATTCTTGTTTCAAATTGACATTGGTTTACATTGATTGATTGACTTGGCATTTATTAACATTAATTATTATCTTGACATTAATAAACAGGGATTGTTATCTTAATTTAATAATAATTGATCATGCGTTCCTAGTTGAAACTAAGAGACTGGCTAGTCGTCTTATTGAATTGAATGAATGAGACACGTTCATATTAACTATGAACTATTGCAATCGACTGGCTGATCCCGAATATTGGCATACAGATACATGCATGCTTCAATTTATTTATTTATTTATTTATTTTCTACAAACAGCAGCATGTGCACTTTATGGTCAAGGCATGATTATTCCGTGGTTAGTTTTGATTGTTGCATTACGCTATGTAAGACCTACAACCTAACCGTTCGGGTATCATTGTAGAGTTGTGCATATCGTATCCCGTACACAAGTACTCATTCTGAATGACCATGATCTACGGCATGGGATTTCACTCAACATAGAGACTATTAAGTTAAATAAAATATTGATTGCATGGAGATAATGGATTCCCGAGTTCTTACATGGCAGCCCTCTTGGGACTATTAGTGCCCGACAGGTCGGCTGGTTCCCACAGATACTGCAAATCTGCCACACGGGCAGGGAGCAGAATCTGGTTATATTATTTATTGTATATTGTATATTGATGACGGGCATCCCGCTAGGACTCGTCTAATTCATGATTGGCGCAATTGATTGACTGGTTAAACTATTCTTGCTTGCACATAGTAAGAGCTGAGGAATCCCTATTGCATAATTCCAGGATAACTTGGAACTCACAGTAGTAAGCCGTAGTAGTTGCATGGCCATTTAAATTGATTTATTTGTGTACTGTACCTACTCTGTTACCTAACTGAGATGATCAGAATGTCAGGACATGACAAGCCAACTTCTGTCCTTATTTGGTTGGGAGGTTGGTTCGAAGTATCGTGATGTTATGTGAATCCTAGTAGCCAGCAGAGATCTATTTATTATGTTTCCTATTACTGTTTTATTCCTCATATCGTGCTTCCTTGTGGTACTTGCTATTAGAGGTCTAACCTCTCTGGTTTTGCATGGCCAGATTTAGAGCCGGTTCCCGAGGATCCAACTTACTTCTACCTCCAAGATGGTCAATACTAGAGGGATGATCGCAGGAGGACTCGAGTGGGTTTCTTACTTTCTCGCTCGTTTTGTTATCTACTTTATACCTTGCCGTTTGGCACCGACATGTTAGTCGGATTGTCTTGTACTTACTTTTGCATAATTGTAACTAAAGTCAGGCTGCAGCTGATAAACAATTGTGTATACTTTGTTACATCCTTTGGCTATGTTTTGATAAAGCCAGGTATCAAGAATATTTTGACTGAGCGTTTGGGACGCCTTACTGCTTTATCTTACATGTTCTCTATTTCTGTTTCTTGATTGAATGATTGAGACAATAGATGTGAAGTGGCCATAGGGAGACTTTCATGTAGTATGCACCCCCTCGTCTTGTTAGACAGCATTGATCGTATTATACGGTATTTATCTATCCGTAATACGTAGCTGGCTGAGTCATTCCCCCGCTCTCCAGTATTCTGGTTCTGGGGCATGACAAGGTTTTAGTGGTGGCCCATGCAGGTCTGATTTCAGATTTGTGGGGTGTTTTGATTTATAGGGTGTCTTAATCACACATGTTCCCCCTTGATCTCATGATTCGTTGATTCTCAACTCCAGCTTGACATTACAGTATCCCTTGACTTCATTGATCCTTCGTGTCCGGTCGTTTGATTGTTCTCTTGTCCTATTTCTTAGGGGCACTTCGTCCGCACCTGTCAGAGCTGGACAGCAACAACATGGACAGCATGGACAACATGATCAGGTTGGTCATTAACCAGGGCCAGTACTACCTCATGAGACTATCCAGAAAGAAGTGATAGTGGAAGCAGCAGCTGGATCACAGTATCCGGAGGTTCCACCACCACCAACAGTTCCACCTACCCCCATGGAAATGGACAAATCGGCTATATTGGAGATCATGAGAGGGATGATGGCTACTCAGCAACACCAGATGTTAGCCCAGCAGCGCATGTATACTCAGTTACAAGAGCAGAACGTACTACTCAACCAAGGATTACAGACGGCATTGGAAAGAGGGGCGAGGCCAGATTCAGGAGCATCAACCAGGTTTTGCAAGTACAACCCCCGCCGTTTCGAGGGCACGGAGGATGCTATTTTGGTAGATGCATGGCTTAAGGATATTGAGGCTATTTTGACAGCAGCTAAGGTGCCGGCAGAAGAACGTGTGGATCAGGTGAAGTTGTTACTTCAGGATCTCGCACGTGATTGGTGGGAATCAGAGGAAGTAGGTATCCGACGTCCCATTGCTTGGGACGATTTCACAGCAAGATTCAAGACGAAGTACTATGGAGTTGTGGCGCAGTTTGAGCTACAACAGAAGTTTATCAACCTCAAGCAGGCCGACATGACGGTAGATGCTTATACAGCGGAGTTCTGCATATTGAGTAGGTTTGCCCCAGAGATGGTAGCGACGGAGCGCCAGAGGGCTATGAGGTTTCAGCAAGGGTTTTATCTTGCACTCTTGCAATTGATAGAGGGGCACAACTACCAGACTTTTGACGAAGTATTGACGGCAACCCGAAGGCATGAGATCACCATTCAGAGGATCACGGCAAGGACTGGGGGTCAGAAGAGATCCTACAGTCAGATTGAAGGAGGAGGGGGAGCAGCGCCCCAAACAACAGTACCGTCCCCTGGCATTCGCATCCACGATGTGTCGATACGAGGGCCAGCACCACCATCCAGGCAGAAGCAACAACAACCAAGGAAGAACCAGCAACCCCCAGCGGGCTGCACTTATTGTGGAAAGATAGGGCACACTAGAGATGTGTGTCGGGCATTGAACAGACTGTGTTTGATATGTGGAAATCTAGATCATCGGGTTACCACCTGTCCCATGAATACGATGTCAGGAGGACCAGTGCAGCAGTTTCCTGCTCTGCCAGCACCAGGGGCAGGACAGTATCGAGGACCAGCGGTAGCAGTGAGACCGTTGGCACAACGCCCGTTAATGCCGCAGGCTCAGATGTTTCGGTAGCAGGGACCGCCGATGCAGCAACACCAGCATATACCCCCCCAGCCTCATCAAGGCAGGGGCCAGCAACAGCACCAGGCCAGGCCACAGCATGGAAACCAGCAAGGAGGTCGAGGGCAGGCATTCACTCTGTCCCTAGAAGAGGCATTAGCATCGGGAGATATTGTGGCAGGTAACATTTTCGTCGCCTCGTATCCCGCAGTAGCATTGTTTGATTCGGGAGCATCACATTCATTTATATCTGCACAATTTACGACACGGCTAGGAATGGAGTTCGAGGCATTGCCAGGAAAGTTGAATATACTCACTGTTAATGGGCTCGTAGGAGTTAGTAGAGTTATTCTAGCGTGTAGTATTGTAGTTTACGGGCATTCCTTACCCGCCCAGTTAATAGAATTTCCTGTTGGAAATTTTGACGTTATCTTAGGCATGGACTGGCTGAAAGACAGTCATACGATAATAGATTGTCGTAGAGGGAGTGTATCTTTTGATATTCCAGGCATGAAGAGATTCACCTTAGTCAGATCAGAGGCAACTCGGCAAGAGCAGGGAGTAGTAACGGCAATGGAAGAAGTTCAAGTTCCGAAGGTAGTTGAAGAATTTCTAGACGTATTTCCCGAAGAACTTCCAGGTCTACCACCGGTTAGAGATATTGAGTTCAGCATAGAATTGGCACCTGGAACTAAACCGATATCAGATCGAGTTTACAGAATGGCAGATTCGGAACATGCCAAGGTATATCAGCACATAGAGGAACTGAAGGAGAAGAAGTTTATCCAAGCTAGCATATCGCCGTGGGCGGCACCAGTGGTACTTGTGGGGAAGAAGGATGGATCATCCAGATTGTGCATTGACTACAGAAAGCTTAACGCGACAACAGTAATGAACAAGTACCCACTACCAAGGATCGACGATTTATTTGATCAGTTGAGCAGAGCTAGAGTTTTCTCCAAGATAGATCTTCGGTCAGGCTATCATCAAGTGAGGGTTCGGAAGGAGGATATTCCCAAGACAGCATTCAGGTTGAAGTATGGGTATTATGAATTCTTAGTAATGCCGTTTGGTTTGACCAATGCTCCAGCAATATTTATGGATTTGATGAGCCGCATCTTTATGCCATACTTAGATCAGTTTGTCGTTGTGTTTCTTGACGACATTCTCGTATACTCTGCTGGTGAAGAGGAGCATGAAGACCACCTCAGAAAAGTGTTACAGGTTTTGAGAGAGAACCAGTTGTATGCCAAGCTCGGCAAGTATGAGTTCTGGATGGACCACATTTTATTTTTGGGTCACATCATATCAGGAGCTGGAGTAGCAGTGGATCCCAAGAAGGTAGAAGCAGTAGAGAGTTGGCCAGTACCCAAGACCGTAGCTGATATGCGGAGTTTCTTGGGATTGGCAGGATATTACAGGCGATTCGTATCAGACTTTGCAAGACTTTCAGCACCCATGACCCGCTTGATACGAAAAGATGTGCCATTCGTTTGGTCGGCAGAATGCCAGGCATCATTTGAGAATCTGAAGCAGAAATTGATATCAGCACCTATTCTTACATTGCCAGTTGGACCCGGAGGTTTTACTGTATATTGTGATACGTCAGGTAAAGGACTTGGATGTGTCCTCATGCAACATGGAAAGGTGATAGCATACGCATCTAAGCAACTTCGGGACCACGAAAAGAATTATCCAACTCATGATTTGGAGTTGGCAGCAGTAGTATTTACTTTGAAGCTATGGAGGCATTACTTATATGGTGATCGAGTAGACATGTACACAGACCATAAAAGTCTGAAGTACATCTTTACTCAGAAGAAGCTGAACATGAGACAGAGAAGATGGTTAGAACTGATCAAGGATTACGACGTTGAAATTCAGTATCATCCAGGCAAGGCTAATGTGGTAGCCGACGCTCTTAGCAGGAGAGGCGGTACATTTATTTTGATAACGCAGAAGCACATTTTAGAAGACCTTCAGGGGCTGGGCATAGAAGTTATACTTCCTAGTGATGTAGGAATTTTGGCAAGTCTACGAGTCCAATCTGACTTGGTAGATAGGATCAAGGCAGCTCAGGCATAGGACCCAAGGATTCAGAAGCTTAGGGCAGAATGTGAGTCAGGGCTCAGGAAGGAGATGCAAATCCACGAAGACGGTACGCTTAGGTTTGGATCACGTCTATGTGTACCTAGTGGAGATATCAGACAGAAAGTTATGGCAGAAGCTCACAGTTTCCAGTATTCTATACATCCTGGAGGGACCAAGATGTACCAGGATATCAAGCAATACTTCTGGTGGAATGAAATGAAGAGGAAGATAGCTAGATTTGTTTCCCGTTGCTTGATATATCAGCAAGTAAAGGCAGAGCAGCAGAGGCCAGCTGGCTTATTGCAACCGCTTCCTATCCCGGAATGGAAGTAGGAGCATGTTACAATGGACTTTGTGACCGGTTTACCGAGATCACCAAGTGGTAAAGATGCTATTTGGGTGATAGTGGACCGGCTTACAAAGGTAGCACACTTTCTTCCTTTCAGAGTAGGGCAATCTACAGAAAAGTTGGCAGAATTGTATATGCAACAGATAGTCAGGCAGCATGGAGTCCCGGTCAGTATTGTGTTAGACAGAGATACCCATTTTACATCACATTTATGGAAGATCTTACATCATAGTCTGGGTACCAAGTTAAGATTTAGCACGGCTTACCATCCACAGACAGACGGACAATCAGAAAGAACAATTCAGACTTTGGAAGACATGTTGCGAGCTTGTACCCTAGATTTTGGAGGATCTTGGAAGAGCCACCTGCACTTAGTCGAATTCTCATATAACAACAGTTATCAAGCCAGTATCCAGATGGCGCCATTTGAGGCACTATATGGTAAGAAGTGTAGGTCGCCACTAGCCTGGGATGATATCGGGGAGAGGAAGATGTTAGGTCCAGAGATGATTGTTCAAACAGTTGAATTGGTTAAAGGAATTAGAGAGCGACTTCGAATTGTGCAAGATCGGCATCGTCATTTGGCGAACCAGCATCGTAGGCCGCTAAAGTTTTCTGTTGGGGACCACGTGTTCCTACGGATCTCACCTACCCGTGGGGTCATTAGATTTGGCGTTCGCGAGAAGTTGAGTCCGCGATACGTAGGACCATTCGTTATCCTTGATAGGGTAGGCGATGTTGCTTATCGTTTGTCCCTTCCCCCTTCGTTACGAGAGGTGCATGACATATTTTTTGTATCTCAGCTGCGAAGGTATGTATCGGACCCAAGCCATATCTTTGATCATTCTGAGCTGGTTGTTGGTACCAACTTGTCTTACGAGGAGCAGCCGGTGTCCATTTTGGACCGAAGAGAGAAGATACTCAAGAACCGAACAATTAGCCTTGTCCGGGTTGCTTGGGGTCATCACTCATTAGGAGAGTCAACGTGGGAACGTGAGGATGATATCCGATCACGGTATCAACATCTGTTTGACTCACAAGGTATATTTCTTCCCATGTACCTTGATTGTCTTGACCCCTCATGCTTGTCACCCTATGGATAGAACTACGTGATATCGTAGATTGTTAATATAGATATGTTATCTGCTAGTTAACATTAAAGAATAATTGCTTGCTCAAGTTTCTTGTACCTAGATTAGTTTAGTTTTGATATTCCTATCCTACTTGGATTTGAAATTCCGAGGACAAATTTTTTTAAGGAGGGTAGAGATGTCACTTTCCGTTCCCAAAATACGTATTTTTAATACATGTATTGCTTTAATATATTTATTTGATATTTATCATGTATTGTTCTGTAATTAAAACCCCCTTCATTTTAATTAATTTTCTGTAATTTTATTTCTGCATTTTATTTTCTGCTTTTATACTCTGCTTTAGCTATACTTTGGGTTTGATTTGGATTGGATTAAGTATGTTGGTTCATCACAAACCCCCACCTACCATCACCCCTTCCATTTAAAGCCCACCCCTTTCTCTCCCTTTATTACTTCACCATTAATCTTCTTCTTCCTCATAACTCCTCCCCCACCTATCAGCCGCCAAGGCAAGTGCCAAACTTGCTTCTTGATGGATCACCATTATTATTGTTCCATCATCTTTCTTACTAAATCTTAAGCCTCTTTAGTACTTAGCATTTTCAATTTTTATGGTTCATTTCTTGTAGATCTAAGTTTAATGCATTTTCAGATTTCTTAGGTTTTGATCTAGTAAACTTTGTTATCTTCAAGTTTTGATGGTTCTATGTTGAAGAAAATTTCGTTCTACCCCATTTTGACCTATGGAAGTTCAGATTTGGGCTTGGAATGAAGGATTTAGAGAGCTTGGAAGCAATAGGTTTTTATGGTTCTGTCCTTAGAAAATTCGGAGAATAAGAACAGATCCTGGCCGCATGACGGTGCTTGACAGCATGAGTTTTCATGCGGCAAGTCTCCCTTGGCCGCATGGGCTTAGTCAGCCGCATGGGCTTAGTTGGCCGCATGGAGTTAGTCAGCTACATGGGCTTAGTTGGCCGCATAGGCTTAGTTAGCCGCATGGGCTTAGTTAGCCGCATGGACTTAGTCAGCCGCATAAAGACTTGATCGGCCGCTTGCCGCATAAAGACCAGCCCGAGCCGCATAGAGTAATTTGGCCGCATGAGACTTATCTGCCGCATATAGGCTTGCGCCCATTTCAGCCGCATGGCTGTTTGCCATGAAATATAAAAGAACAAAACAATTATCAGAGGACCGGACTTTTACTTCACGTTACAAACTTGCTTGTACAAAGAAAGCCTAGGGACGAAAACCTAGGTACAGCAATCTAAGTACAATTGTTTATTTTAGATTTTGGAGGGGTGACGATAGAGGCTCGGGAAGGCGACGACAGCCCTGCCTTACTCCTTGGACGATCGGTATGCAGCCTTGGCTCCTGTGAGGAGATGGTTGGCGTTGATGAAGAAATGCTCTTCTTGCTCTTCCTCCATTATTCTTCTGGCTTCTCTCTCTCTGTGTGTATTTTCTCTCTGATTATTAGGGAAGCCTCTCTGTATATGCGTATCTCTCTCTGATAGTATATCTTTTTTCACAAAGGAATGATACCTTACTATTTATAATAGTGGAGGCATCATTAGGGTTTGGATGATTACCCATTCTCAAAGTGGCGGCGGCCTGATGTATAATCAATCTGGACCATTAGTTTAAGGCGTGAAGGATCTGGGCCATAAATGGGGATAGTATTGAATCCTGTGAATGATTAATGCTGATTGCTTTAAATCTTCATGATTGGTTGTGTCAAGCTTGGATCTCTCTCCACGTGTTCCATTGGCTTGATCATGAATGATATGACCTGATCTCATTAATTATGAGGATAACGTTAAATATGGTCATGGGGATCTGGTAAATCTCTGATTGATTTGCATCTCATAATCGTCCTTGCTACCAGCTGTCAAGTCGTGGGGGAAATTGAATCTCTGCCACGTGTCTTAATAGTGGACTCTGCCAGAGTTGCATGATGTCCATGAATCGCATGAGACAGCGTCTCAGTGAGCCACATAGGTATAGTAGTTACGAGCCGCATGGGATAGTTTCTCGGTGAGCCGCATAGGTATAGTACTTGCGGGCCGCATGGGATGGCTTCTTGGTGAGCCGCAGGAAGATAATTCTTGCCAACCACATGAAGCTGTTCTTCAATTGAGTCGCATGGGAGTAGCCACGTGGCAATCTCGGATCGTGTCAGAGATTTTCTTCTGTTCCCGAAGAGTCTGTCATTATGACAGGACCATTATGACACTTCATGTCAGAGCCGTCAGCTGTCAAATCATGGCAGAGCATTGAATGGGGCCATTACTCGATGGCCAGCTGTGTGAAGGGGTCCCATGGGGACATGTGGTGTTGATCGAGCCGCATATCTCTGTTGGTCGTATGTGAGCCGCATGTACTTCTGAACCGCATGCGGCTGGGGGGGCTCTTTGAACCGCATGGGACTGTCCCTATGTAAGCCGCATGGACTCTCCTGCCCCGAGCCGTATGAGACCAAGAGTCTCTCTGAACCACATGGGACTGCTCCTGTATGAGCCGCATGGGGTTCTCCTGTTCCGAGCCGCATAGACCATCATTCTGATATTTTCCATGCTTCTACAAGACCCCCTTCAAAGTTTTCAATTTACAAAATTGAAATACTTTGAATAAAAAGCATGGCCTTTGTTGACCGCATAGATGATTCAGCCGCATGGATTTATCTGGCCGCATGAGCTGTTAGGCCGCATAGACGTTTTGCCACGTGTCCCAACCACGTGTGCAAATCTTCTGCATTAAATGCCCTTGATTCGTTTTTTGAATTAACGCCGCCTCTTGGGGGAGGATCCCAAGGGTCAGTTTTGTTTTGACCGAAGCGTTTTGCCTTTATTCTTTTAGGCGGCACGTGGATCGAGGCGTTTGTTGATTTTCGAGCCCCTTTCGCCTATAAATAGGAGTAATTTTATTCTTTGAGGGTTTTTTACCTTCTCTCTTTTGCTCGAACTCCTTGTTGCCGACTTCCTCTTCGTCTTCTCCCATCAACGATTGCCAATGGCTCCCAAGAAGACTACCGCTGCTACGGGCAAGAAGGCCGCGTCGTCGTCTGCGGCAGCGAAGGGCAAGAAGGCCGCGTCTTCATCGATGGCGGCGAACATGGCGGCTCCTCCACCGGCTGACGTGCCTATTTTTCACCCCGACGTTCACCCGCCTATTGCTGGTAGGACCATCAACATGAACTGTCATGGCTACGTCGCATATTTTATGTGCGAGCCTGTATTTCCAAGTATGCTGTGTGTCCGACTCATGTTCGAGCCGCATGGGATATGACCCAGGCCTGAGCCGCATGAAAGTTGTTGTTTGCAGCCGCATAACTACTTTATCATCAGAGCCGCATAAACTCATCTGGACTGGACCGCATGAGCTCTCTCAACCTGAGCCGTATAAGCCTATTTCGAACTGAACCGCATAAGATCATTCGAACTAGACCGCATAAGCTCATCCGCACTGAACCGTATAAGCCTACTTCGAGCCGAACCACATAAGCTTACTGGACCGTATGAGCTCATCCGAACTGATCCGCATAAGATCATTTGAACTAGACCCGTATGAGCTCTTTCAAACTGAGCTGCATGAGGCTATGCTGAGCTAAGCCGCATAAGCATCACGTAGTTTGTGTTTCGGCTATCTTTTTGACTTGTTTCTTTTGTCTTTCTTCAGTGAATCTGCCAGTAAATCCTGCGGAGGAACTTCTGGTTGGCTCGAATCAGTTCGCCTTGGGCGTGCGTCGGGATGATTTAGTTCGTCAAGTATCTGAGCAGCTCCTTGTTAATGAACCTTTGGAGCGACTAAATGCTATCAGGGTTCAATCTTTCCAATTCCTTAGTGACATGATGAGTTCCGGGAAGCCTAATGGAAAGCATCTGAGACCGGTCTTCCTCTTTGGGGATGCGTTGATCATAGAAAACTCCCGAGTGCTGGATGTTTCCGAGAGTTGGGATTTTGACCTGGACGGGATGTCGATTCACATCCCCATTATGAAGCATCATTTCCCTTTTGTATGGTTCAACATGATCATTTTGGACAGGCAGATGCCAGACCCCCTTACTCCAACCAGACCGGGGATATTTGTTGGTAACATCCGCTACAACAAAACCACTGGGTCAGTGCACGCGATCAAGGATCCGGCCAGTCGATCCGTGATGGGGTTAGTTCCGGGTACCTTTATCAACACACCCGGTCCTAACTTCTCATTTTCTCAGGCTGATACCTTCCTGAGCCAGCTTGCTCGCAAAGGGTCCTATCCTGTTGGCAGATTGGTACTACCGAGCTGGTTACACCCCATTCCCCCGTGGGCTAACCTGACCTCGTGGATTCTACGGAACTACGAGGAATTTTTGCGAGAAGTCAATCTTTATGATGCTATCCGGGGTACCAGCCACGGGTTGCCCGTTAATAAGCCATTGTTCATGGCCCTTCTGGAGATGTATAATCATTGGACAGGGACTTTCTTCACCCCTGTAGGGGAATTGGGGCTCGCTCTTCACGAGATGTATGCTGTCTCCAAGCTCCCCTGGGGAGACGAGCCCTTCGAAGCGTACACTCCGACGAATGAGGAGTTCCAGGATTTAGACCGACGATTCACAGGTTTCGTCGCTGTGTATCAAGAACTGTTGTGTCATCATAGCACCTGTCACTGAACGGCTATCCAGAAAAATGACAGCTCGGAAGGGGACGCTCCCCATACCAAATCTTGGGTCTCATACCTTTTTAAATTCAGCACTGCTGGCCGAGTTACTTCCCGAGATCGTCAAACTCCTAGGGAAGTAGAGGACTTGGTGTCGACTGCTAGGAGGTCGAAGTCTAAAGGTGACAAATTTGGAAGCCAGGTTGACTCCTTCAGCTATTTTTATTATAGTACTCGGCGGCTGTCAGAGAAGGCGCTCTTGGCAGGGTTTTTAATGGTATGGCTGCACAATTGTGTGGTCTCAGGAGGGGCAGGTTCTATCGAGAGGATCAGTCACCACTTCATTCTCTCTGCCGTGAAGTTGGCCTTTGGGGTCAGGCTGGCTCTTCTTCCCGCTATGGTGTGCAGTATTCAGCATGGTCTCCGCGCCTTCTCGTCCAAGGTCATCGCTCGTGACGTGGCAATGGACTTTGAACGTATAGAACTGCCTTATCATTACTTGCTGGGATGGCTGTTGTTGCATTATCAGTCTTTGATGAGGCCTGGGACGGGAGATGGCGTTACGGACGATGACGCTTTTCTTTTCATGTATCACCATCAGCCCTGGGACTGTAGTACCATGCAGGCGTGTCGGAGAATGTTGGCGAGGGTGGACGGATATAATTTTTTCGTGTTTGTTCCCCGTTTTACCGACCAGGAAGTGAGGAGTGTTCATGTTGATGGTGTTGGACCTCCTCATTTCTTACCTGAAAAGATACGTTTTTGGCTGCGTAACATTCGCCCGGCGCATTTAGTTTACCGCAATCGCAACACTGTGTACTTGGAGCCCTACTTGTCCAGTAGGTTTGCCCGTCAATTTGGGTACAGTCAGCTGTTCCTCGGGCGTCCCAGTTCCCACCTGGGATTTGAGGGTAGCATTCTCGATGGTATTAGGGCATGGAGCTACTATGACACTTGTCATACTCGAACTAGCTTCTCGGTTCCTGCAGCAAACGTGATAGGGGAAATCTTGCATATGGCGGCCTTATATCATGTTACGGCAAATCATCCTCCTCTCGATTTTGACCCGAGGACTAGCTTCATCGTGGGCACTCGTCTAGCGGAGAAGGCTATGGTGTCGAGGGCAAAGAAGAAAGGGGCGAATAGAGTTCCTACGCCCGATTCCGAGTCCTTCGACACAATTGAGGAAGACAACGAGCGGGACGACGAGGACTCTCTCTCTCTTCTGGTGACGAGGCAACGACGGGTCAGTCTCCCATCATGGCAGATGAGATAATGACGGATCAACCGTCGGTCGTATTAGATGAGGCGGTAGACCAGTTTCCATCTGTATCGGAGGTGGTGCGGGTAGAACTACCGCCTGTCGTGCCTGGTCCCTCGCGTAAGCGAGGCAGGCGTGAGTCTACTGGCGGAGGAGTAGCCTTTTCTGTGAAGAGAGCGGCGGTCGGACCCCGTAGGCTATTTATTATGGAGAGGGATGAAGATGCAGACGATATTCCGGAGGTAAGACCAAGTCGGAGCCATCTCCTTGTTGTGGTTTTCTTTTTCTAGGATACGACTTAATCATTTTTCTTTGTAGGCGTCTGTTGAACCGGCCTCCCATGAACCGTCTGCCGCCCCTGAGGTTGACCCGGCCCTTACCGCTTTGATTAGTGGTATGTGTTCCGCGATTCTTTCAGCGGGGGCTCTCCCAGCAGCGGCTGAGGATTTCCAAGTTGCTGAGGCCCCAGTCCGGGATGACGAAGGTTCCCTCGGGCCTGCCTCCGAGGTTGCTGAATTTCCACAAGGTGACGCCGATCTCGTTGCATCCCCTCCCGAGAGGGGAGAGGTGGGGGTGCCTATTATCCCTGACTCGGAGACTGCTGGTGAAGAGGTTACGGTGGCTGTAGACGAACCTCAGCCTCCACACTCCTCCACTGGTAAGATAAGCCAAATATTGACTAGTGAGGGGGCTTATTTGCTCTATCAACATATCCTCCGGGTCCAATCGATTCATGGTTGTCTTGGCCCTACAGGTCCCGACCCTTTACTTCCCACCATGGATGTTCTTGGGGAAGGCTCGGCCTGCCGCGGTCTGGGGGAAAGGAGCGCTTCCTCTCCTTTGCCGTCTCATGTCGAGGGGCCTCCCGCCAGCTCCGGGCAGATAGGAATGGAGCTGGCGATGGTCTCTGCCTCGTCCTCTGCTGATTATACGGCTCTGGAGATTGACCTCTCGACCCTGCCGAGCATTCAAGTTCTGCGGGCTACCGAAGAGGAGTTGGCCGCTGTTCATGCGTCCTTCCGTACGGAGTTTGTTTCTCTTGTGGCAGGAGCGGCAGATTCTGTTGCGTCTTCTTCAGCGTTGCCGGCAACACTCCCGTTGACACCGACTTCTTCGGAGGCTCAGGATGAGGTGACGCAGGATGTGGTTGACAGCTTCTATCGCCATTTAAAGAGGGGTATAGATGCTGCTGTAGAACGGGGGACCCCTTTTGCTCTGTCTCTGTGGTGCGCTCGGGGCCAGGTTGCAACTTTGAAGTTTCTTCCTGGCGGGGTGGGATTGGCTGCACTCCTGGAGCCTAAATTGGCAGAGGCTGATCGGCTTGTGACTCAATTACTGGCGATACGGCAGGCAGGCTTGCCTGCTGCGATTGAACGGGAGCGGGGCTTCCTCATTGCTGCTCGGGATAGAATCAAGCTTGCTCGAGATACTGTCGGGCCAGTTGTGCAGGGAGACCTTGACAAGTTCTCCACTTCGTACGACAGGCTGGGTCGTCGAAGTCAGGCTTGTCGGGCTCGGGAAGAGTCTGCTTCTCGTGGAATCGCTGACACGAAGGAGCGGATTCTCTTACTCCAGAGGGAGCTGACTTTCTTAGAGTCTGAGCTGGAGGCTGCTCGTGCGGAGCAGGAGTCGATTGCCCGGGAGGCCGAGAGGGTTTCCCGATCTTCTGTCAACCTGGAGTGGGCCTTTAAAAGATTCGAGGATAACTGGCAAGCCCATGCTCAGCTGGAGGACGAGGCGGTGCTGACTCAAGAGGCGGAGCGTCGAGCTACCCAGAGGTTTGAGCGGTCGGTTGCCCTGCTGATGGACCGTCTCAGGGTGTTATGTGCCCCGGAGCAGTGATCGGTTTTCTATTTTTTCTTTTGCTGTTGTTTTCTTTTTTCGTCTTTTTGTTTTGATTTTGTAAAGGATGCGATCCTAAATGATGTAGCACCTTGAATTTTGAATGAATGAGCATGTTTCAACTCATCTTCTTTTTCTTGTACTTGCGGTGTCCATGGAACTGGACTTGCTGGAGGATTATTTGTAGACCTGTTACCTTGGGCGTACCTTGGTTTTAGGTACGGATAACAAGTTTGGTCAGGATATCCGGAACAGCCATGGCAAAGTGGTCATGGGTGCTCTCGGTATTTGGAAAAAAGAATGCCGTAGAGCAGCTGGGCTCCCGGGGCATGGTGAGATGGTGGATTTATGCTAAGAAGCTTAGCAAGGGATATTTGTGGACCTATTACCCTTGACGTACCCTGGTTCAGTATACGGATAATGGGATGGAAGGAAACCAACATATTTGCTCAGAGGTTATGAGGACATGGCAAGTATGAGGGTTTTACCGTAGAATCTTCCTGCTCAGAGGTAATGAGGACATGGCAGGGGAGATTTCACAGAAGATATTTGTGGTCAACAGCGGACATTTGTGGTCAACAGAGGACGTTTGTGGTCAACAGAGGACATTTGTGGTCAACAGAGGACGTTTGTGGTCAACAGAGGACATTTGTGGTCGACAAAGGACGTTTGTGGTCAACAGAGGACATTTGTGGACCTATTATCCTTATCGTACTCCGGTTGTGGGTACAGATAATAGGTTGAAAGGGGACCGACATACTTACTCAGAGGTAATGGGAACATGGCAAGCATGAAGGTTTCTTCGACGGAGCCTTCCCACTCAGAGGTAATGAGGACATGGCAGGAGTGGGCTCAAAGAAGAGGGGGTACATAGAACGACTCAGAGGTAGGAGAACGTGGAAGTTCTATGCGAGGGGGCGGTTTGTTTTTGGTGGAAGTGAAAACGACTCAGAGGTAATGAGGACATGGTCGTTTCGGAAATTTGTGGATCGATTACCCTTTTTGTGCACTGAGAGTGCGGGTAGTGGATCATGAGGGAGGATCTCTTCCATGAAGAAAGTTCAGAGGTATAATCATACGTGACTTAATATCTGAAAGAGTGACCGAAATGTGAGTTCAGAGGCACCAACGGGTACATAACTCGATAATTTAGAATATTAAGAAAGTGTGAGTTCAACGGCACCAACGGGTACATGACTCGATAATCTGAAAGAAATATGGAGGTGAGTTCAGCGGTACCAGCCAGTACATGACTCGATAATCTAAAATATTGTGGATGTGAGTTCAGTGGTACCAGAGGGTACATGACTTGATAATCTGAAATATTGTGGATGTGAGTTCAGCGGTACCAGAGGGTACATGACTCGATAATCTGTAGAGAATGTCGTTTAGACATAATATTTCTTCAGGAACTTGCCATTGACGGGCAACATGAGCAAGTCTCCGTTTTGTTTTGCGAGGCGGTAAGCACCGTTGGAGAATACTGCCTCAATGATAAATGGGCCTTCCCACTTTGGCTGGAATTTGCCGGTGGTCTTGTGAGTCATGACCATCGGCCTCCGGACTGCCAGAACAAGATCGCCCACCTGGAATTTCTGATTTTGACCTTCTTATTGAAGGCTCCAGAGATGCGTGCTTGGTATAGCTCGATCCTTTGCTGAGCTAGGAGGCGCTTTTCATCTAAGGCCTCCAACTCTTGTAGTCGACGTTGGTAGTTGTCATCCGTTGTCAATTGATACGTGAGGGCGACGCGGAGTGAGGGTATTTGAGTCTCTAATGGGAGAACTGCCTCACTCCCGTATACTAGAGAGAATGGTGTATTCCCGGTAGCTGTTCGGACTGTAGTACGTACGCCCATAAACACTCGCCAAGCTTCTCGTTCCAGTTGCATTTGTTGGAGGAGACAAACTTCTTGAGGAGTTTGATGATTGTTTTGTTGAATGCCTCTGCCAACCTGTTTGCTGCCGGGTTGTACGGTGTCGAAGCAATATTCTGAATACGGTGCTTATCGCAAAATCGATAGAATGCGTGGCTTGCAAACTGCGGACCATTATCATGGATGATCCTTCGGGGCAGTCCAAAGCGGTAGATAACGTGATGCTTAAGGAAGCTGATCAGGTTTGAAGTCTTGACTTCTGCGAGTGGGACAGCTTCCGCCCATTTGGAGAAGTAGTCAGTGATCGCAAGTATGAAGCGATGTCCTCGGGAGGAGGTGGGGTGATTGGACCAATGATATCCATCCCCCATGCTTCGAATGGCCATGACGCCACTGTCGGATGTAGAAACTCGGATGGTTGGTGAATGAAGTCCGCGTGGACTTGGCAGGCTTTGATTTTCTTGCATAGTGTATTTATCTGCCACCATTGTGGGCCAGTAGTAGCCCATTCGGCGGAGGCGGTCTTGCAATTTAGGGCCAGACTGATGGGCCCCGTAGACACCGTCAAGCTTCTCGTACGGCTTCTGTGTTTGACAGACACCGAAGCAGTAATCCATCGTAGAGGCGATAACATTTTATCTCTGTATCGTAGAAGAATCTGAGAGAACGCCGTCTGATGAAAGTGGCTTCCTTTGGGTTTTCGGGCAGGATGTCGTAGACGACGAAGTCGATGAATGGTTGTCTCCAGTCTGGGGCATCATCGATCGTCTGGGCGGAATAACTCCCACGAATTGCACATTGTTCTTGGGACAGACCAGTTCGTGGCCTATCACCTCCACTGATTGGCGATCATAGTTGGAATTGCTAGGGAAGGCAAGACCAGCTAGGGCATCAGCTTCGATATTTCGGAGTCTGGGGACATGTTCGAAAGAACCCCTCGAACGACGAGATGATGTCAATGCTATTTGGTGATAAGGGATCATGTCTTCGTGGCGGACCTCATATGAGCCCCGTATCTGATTGACGATTAGTTGGGAATCGCCGTATGCTTAAGGTATTCTACCCCCAGCTCTCTTGCAAGTTGGAGGCCAATGACCAGAGCGTTGTACTCAGCCACATTGTTAGAGCAGGGCTCTGAGGGAATATGCACAGTTAATCACCAACCCGAAGGGGAGACCAGCACCACCCGACTCTGACGACGATGTTGCCTTTAGGTCCGTCCTCGAAGCACCGTCGAAAACATTGCCATATATCATCGTGAGAGGTTGCATGCGAGTCGGCGACCTCATCTGGGATCTCTTCATATATTCTGGAGACTCCGAACCTGGGTGGTGGGGCTAAGAAGTCTGCCAGGGCTTGACCTTTGACTGCCTTTTGTGGGACGAAGATCATGTGATAAGGGGACAGTAATATTGCCCATATAGCGAGGCGAGAGCTGAGTGCCCCTGGTTTAGTCATGAGGACCCTGAGAGGGTTGACTCGTGAGATCACATGTATCGTTTGTCCGTGACATAGTGCCGCATTTTCTGAATGGCGAATACCAGGGCAAGGCATTCCTTCTCCACAGCGGTATATCAGTGCTCTGGCCCATTCATCATTCGGCTGAGGTAATATATGGCTTGCTCATGGCCTGCATCGTTGTTTTGTGCGAGTAGAGCCCCGAGGGAATGTTCATTGCTCGTACATAGAGCAGGAATGGTTTTCCAGGAACCGGGGCCACCAAAACTGGAGGTTTTGACAAATATTCTTTGATGCTGTCGAAAGCATGCTGACATTCCTCGTCCCATATGAATGAGACTCCTTTCTTCATGAGGTGTGAACGGTCGGCATCGCCCGAGAGGTTAGAAATGAACCTCCTGATGTAAGCTAGCCTCCCTTGAAGGCCTCTGAGTTCGCGAAGGTTTCTCGGGGGACCCATCTCCATGATTGCTTTCGTTTTCTCAGGGTCTACATGGATACCTTGTGCTGTGATGATGAAGCCCAAGAACTTCGCTGGATACGCCCAGAAAAGACTTCGTAGGGTTCATTTTCAAATTGTGCGCTCGCATTAGGTCGAATACCGTCTTTAGATCCTGCAGATGGTCTCCCTTGCAGCGACTCTTAACGGCTATATCGTAACATAGCACTACTGTCTTGCGTAAGTAATCTCTGAAGATGATGCTCATGGCTCTTTGATATGTGGCGCCAGTATTCTTTAAACCGAAAGGCATAACTGTATAGCAGTATGTGCCAATCGGTGTTCGGAACGATGTATGCTTTTATCGTCAGGAGACATTTTGATTTGGTTGTACCCCGAGAAGCCATCCATGAATGACATACGTTCAAAGCCGCAGGTATTGTCGATCATGATGTCTGTGATAGGAAGAGGGAATTCATCTTTGGGGCACGCCTCGTTCAGATTGCGGAAGTCGATGCAGATTCGAATCTTCCATTCTTCTTGAGGACGGGTACTATATTGGCGACCCAATCGGGATGTTGCTCCTCACGAATGAAGCCGCTATCACTTTGTTGACTTTGGCTTCGATGGCGTCCATGATGCCTGGGCGGAAGCGTCGCTGTTGTTGCTTGACTGGCTTCGCATCTGGCCGAATGTTGAGTTTGTGAAGAGCAATGTAGGGATTTAACCCTGGCATGTCTTATAGCTCCATGCGAACACATCAATGTATTCTCTGACAAGTTCTAGCAGCGACTCCCGTTCTTCATCTGCTAGGCTTTACTGACGAAGATTGGTTTTGGAGAAGATTCGCTGCCGAGGTCGACCTGTATAACTTCATCTTCAGTAGGAGGTTCTCTCTGTTCGAACCGCTTTTCCCATTGTGCATCCAATTGCTGGGCCTACGCTCTAGCTCGAGGATCTCGGGGATGTCTTCGTCTTCTTCGTAAGCGTCGACGAATGCCATGTTGACTGACAAGACTTGTCTGAACACGTCTCCGATGCTGGTATCTGAGTCCGAAGTTGGTGACCCGGTTGAATGTGACTGCCAGTCGCATTCTTCATCTGAACTCTTAGGGGTCGTAGTAGGCATTACATACCCTAACCCGCATCGAGTTTTGCTATAGTAGTCCCGTGGTTTGCCCGCCGGACTGGCGGCTTCAAAGGTAATCGTCGCCCAGTGCCGTAGTTCAAACCTGGCATCGTCTCCAGATTATACCCTTGTTTCTGCATGAGATATTTGGATTGGGGGCTATAAAGATACAGAGGCAATCTTCCGGCATCTGACCCGAGGTCGGCTTCCTCTATGGTGAAGGGATGCGATCGTCCTTCCGGTCGAAGATGATTGGATGGTCCCCTCCCTCGATTATTCGATAAGCGTCTTCTGCTGGAGTAAGCTGGATTGCGGTGTACACATTTGTCACCTGTGTATGTAGGTGAGTGCCTATACCGTGTTCCATAGCATACATAGTACATAGCTTATTGAGCTCGGTGTAGTTCAAAGATAACCCTTTATTGATGAAGTAAGGTATCTTTTCTAGGGGGATTATATCATCAGCGGAGGGGACATTAGTGTGGCAGCCACATACTTGGCTAGCTCCGTTCCTCTTCGGCTACCCCCTATAAATGAAGACTGAGAGGACGACCTGGGAAGCTTGATTGTCAGTGGTTTAGCGGATGGAGCAGAGCGTGGAGTCGTTGGCAGACTAGCGACCCCAATTTGGCATTCGATGTGGAGCGGGGAGCGGCCGGTTCGCTAGAAGTGTCAGACCATGCATCGGGGTGACGACCCTTCTTGGGAAGGCGTATCGTCAGTGGCCTATCGGAGGGATTGAGCCTCTCTTTGGGGTTGACCGACTCTCGGCAGTCTGATTGTCAATGGCCCCGTTGTGGGTCTCGGCACTTGGCCAGACCTTGGCAGCCGATTATATCTGCTCCTCCTGTGCCGAGAGGCTGATCGCGTCCTTCCGCAAGTGGCGGTAAGGGGTGCGGACTTGCCCGGTTTACGAGCTTGGAGGTAGATCGTCAGAGGTTCTTCTGATCCTGTGGCCGTTTCGGTACCAGCTTGTTCATTTCCTTCATCAAGGTGCCTCTTCGACTTTTCGTACAGGCAGGAGTCTGAGTAGTAAGATTCGACCCCTTTGAAGGGATCGATATCAGCAAATTCGTCCTCACGAAGCCATTTGTCGACATATTTGAAGCACTGATGTAGCGTGGAAGGTACGATCATATAATCGTGTATCCATGGGCGCCCCAAGAGGATGTTATAAGAAGTGTCTGCATCTATGACGTAGCAGGTAACTTCGGATTGGAGATCGCCAATCTGACATTTCAGACGAATCTTCCCAATAGGGTAGCTCCTGCCCGAATTGAAACCGCTGATGGCGGTGCTTGTAGGTGTCAGGCGATGCATTGGGATGCGGAGATGATGTAGCAGACCCTTCGGATGATGCTTATGGAAGAGCCAGGATCAATGTGCATCCGATCCACCTTCACGTCGCCGATGTATCCCGTGTAGTATACGGACGGTCATGTAGGTTGGTTTTGATGAGCATGTCCTGCGGAGTGAAGACAATGTTGGGCATTGCTCCCGTGCAGGCGCTGTCTTGGGGATCCACGGGTGAGTCCTCCCCGGTGAGGTTGGATTGAGCCAGATAGGCATCGACATTTTGGAGTGCTTCGCTTAATGCAATACGAACGTCTTGGAGAGCCTTAGGAGTTCGTACAGTGACAACTTGGCCGGTGTGTTAGCCAATTGCGCTAAGATGTCAAAGTTGTAGGGCCTATCTAGCCCTTGGGCTGCGTTTTCGGAGAGATTTGTCGAAGCGCGTCTCCCTCGGCCTAGGCTTGTCGGTCGTCGAAGGCTGAGCCGGTCCCGGAGAATCAGTTGTAGTGGGTTGATGGTTTTCAGCTGGATTGTCAACCACAGGTTGGAATTGTGCTCCGGACCGCGTGACGACGGCTGTAGCTTCCTCGTTGTCTGCCGAGATTGTGTGGCAAGTCCTGACTTTTCCACTTTTCTTTTTGCTGGTTGAAGATGGTGTGGGCCGAGTCACTTCTGACACCAAGTCTGGATGGATCCACATGACCTCCCCTCGTGATGTGGTGAGGGTACTAGACCGGCCTGATCTCGGGGAGGTGGAAGATTGGTAATCTCCATTGTCGCCAGAGGGATGGGGACCACCCCGTCTTGAGTCTCCGTCGAGGGAAGCTGCCGAATTGTACGAACACCATATTGGCTGCCACGGTTACCTCTTCGAAGTCGATGGCCAGAGCGTTTGAATCGATAAGGTTTTGGATGTACCATTTCAGCTGGTAGCAATCATGTGTAGCATGATGAACATAGCGATGATAATGGCAGTACTTTGGATTCCATCTCTGCCGGTCGCGTTCCCGTCTTGGTGGAGAAGATGAATTCTGTCCCCTTGTATGAGCATGTCCAAGATAGGCTTGACGTGACCATCTTCGAAGGAGTAAGTAATTTGCGGCCATTGTTTGTCTGCTGGCTTTGGCTCAGGTTTTTGTGCTATGTCGGCCACCATAGCCTGCTTTCCCTTGCTGTCCCGATTGTTGGAGGGGCTACCCCCATTATCGTTGTTGGGACGCTTGCCCTTGTTTTCTTCTTCCGATATATGCAATCCCAGTTGGCGAGCCTTCTTCAGTCGTTCTTCGGCGCTTGTGGCGCTGATGATGAACGTCTTCCAATCTTTGAATTGACTTTCGCCCATCCAGAACTGATTGTTGGAAGTAGTCTCTTTTGGCAAATCTCAATTAAAGAGGAATCTGGATTTCGGAGGGCAGCTTCATGGCGGTCTGGCGGAACCGCTCAATGTAGTTTCTC
This sequence comes from Iris pallida, assembly GCA_029216955.1. Lineage (NCBI taxonomy): Eukaryota > Viridiplantae > Streptophyta > Magnoliopsida > Asparagales > Iridaceae > Iris > Iris pallida. Next base: position 29,895 of record JANAVB010032758.1, read on the forward strand.
GTCAGCTCCTTCTCCCCTTGGACGACGTCCATGGGGTGGACATGGTGACGTCCTGCCCTACTTCGTAGAACCTCTCCAAGAACAGGCGCTTGAAGCCGCGAAGGAGTGGATGCAGTTGTCCGCAGATTGCGATACCAGTCGAAGGCGACTCCCTCTAATGCCCCGATGAATAATCGGGTGAGAATAGCATCGTCATGGGGCAGATGGTCTGTGGTGACCTCGAAGTACATGATGTACCGACTTGCTGAGGTCTTGCCATCATAGGGATTGATGTTGAACTTATATCTTGGGGAAATGGAATCCCTCCATTCAGCAGGGTATGGTTGCCGCATTCTGAGGTCTTGAGTTTTCTCGGGCATGGAACATGGCTCGGAGCTCCTGAACCTCTCTCTTACTTCTCGGGCCTCATCTGTCGCGGTAGGGGCTGTTATTTCGGAGGATTGTTGCCCGGGTTGGTGCCGTGAATTCGAGTCTGCATTGACCGCAGGACCCGCTCGTTTGGCCAGGCGTCCCTCCTTGCAGAGTTGGAAGGCCGCTTTAATCTCGTCTACAGACTTGACCAAAGCAAGTAATATGGCTTTGAGATTGTCGATGCTGGCGATCACTAGAACCACCTTGATTGCTGTCCGTCATGAACACCGTCCTTACATGGGGAGTGATGGAAGGAATGGTGGAGGATGCCCTCCGAGTAGTACCCATGCACCGAGAAGTCATCGGGTAGGTGGGAAATTTTCTTCGGGCTCGGACTCGAGGGAATGGTATCCCCAGCCTCGGAGCTTGCTTCGTCTTGAGAGTCATGGATGTCCTCGGGGACATCAGCGTCTGTTGTACTTGATGAGAGAGTTGTTTCCCCGGGCTCGTCTGCTTGAAACATCGGATTGTTGTGGATGTTCGGGGACTGCTATCCTCAACCCCCAGCGATGTGGATGATGAATTTCCCACTGCAGCAGATTTCGTCTTTGAACAGGTGTGTTGGAATACTCCGGCGGAGGACAACCGTTTAGACGACAGTTTCTTAGCTGTAGTGGTTGATATCTTGGGGCTGGAGATGCTTGTCTTCTTCTCTCTCCCTCGGCGGGACTTTCTGAGTGGAATTGCAGGAGACAACAGGAGGTGCCTCGTCCTCTGAGCTCGGATGTTGTAGTCTTTGGAAGACTGACGGCCGATCTTCCGTTACTGTCGCGTTGTTGCAACAGCAGTTGACGATGATTTGGGTGCAGTGACGTCAAGCGAGGCCTCTCTGCACACCGAGGCTCCTTCTCTTTCCTTGCGCTTGTGGAGGATCGCCTCATGCAGGTCAGAGGAACCACTCTGTCCGTTCGCCGGGGGGCTGGACTCGAGCGGTTCTATACAACTTCCCATCAGAGGCCCGTGTGATAGTCAACGGGACCCCGATAGTAGAGGTTGGACAGCTGACTGGGCTTGATGAGCCCGCGCTGTCCTAGACTTCTTCTTTTTAGCACTTGCGGGTGCGTAATAAGAAAGTCTAAGTTGAATACCACAGAGTCTGGCTTATCATCCAGAGAACTATCAGGGTCAGGACCGTATGAGAGACGGTCGAAGACTGATCGAGAGGAGCATGGAATGGATGCTATGCGGCTAGAATTGAGTACCGTACAGGCTGTCTGCATGCGGTTGTCTTCTGCTGTCGGATGACTTTTCGTGCGGCTAGGAGTCACGACCGCAGGCTGGCCGCATGCGGTTGGCAATTGTGGCCGCATGGGTTTTCTGCAAGCGATTGACTTCCATAGCCGCATGAGTTTAATCCATATGGTTGGCAACTGTAGCCGCATAAGCTATGCGGCTGACAGATATGGCCGCATGAGTTTTCTTCATGCGGCTGGCGGAAGTAGCCGCATGAGCTTTCTCCCTGCGGCTAATACCTTTATGCGGCTCTGATCGCATAGAGTTCTCTTTGCCCCTGCAAGTCCAGCATCATAGTATTTTCTTCTGCCGGACTTGGGGACAGCAGAGTTGTCTACGGTCTGAAGTGGGGCCGCAGGAGAGTCTTGCTCGCCGTCTTGAACAAGAGAGGGTATCTCTGCAAGAGCTTCAGTAGGAACGAAGGATCGGGGTCTCCACCTTGCGGGCCTTCTTTGTGCGGGCTCGCTTCTGGACCGGGCCAGCGCTCTTGTCGAGAGCATTTCTTCGAACGCCTGTTGGTCGAACCGGCGACCATCTTTTGTTGCGTGGAGCCAAGCTTGGCTGCATCCGATTGCGTCACCAACTCCTCAGCCGTGGAGAAGTTTGTCCCCAGCAGAGTCGCCATCGTGTTTGCCATAAAATATAAAAGAACGAACAATTATGAGGACCGACTTTTACTTCACGTTACAAACTCGCTTGTACAAAGAAAGCCTAGGACGAAAACCTAGGTACAGCAATCTAAGTACAATTGTTTATTTTAGATTCTGGGGGGTGACGATAGAGGCTCGGGAAGGCGACGGCAGCCTGCCTTACTCCTTGGACGATCGGTATGCAGCCTTGGCTCCTGTGAGGAGATGGTTGGCATTGATGAAGAAATGCTCTTCTTGCTCTCCCTCTATTCTTCTGCTTCTCTCTCTCTGTATTTTCTCTCTGATTATTAGGGAGCCTCTCTGTATATGCGTATCTCTCTCTGATAGTATATCTTTTTTCACAAGGGAATGGCACCTTACTATTTATAATAGTGGGGGCATCATTAGGGTTTGGATGATTACCCATTCTCAAAGTGGCGGCAGCCTGATGTATAATCAATCTGGACCATTAGTTTAAGGCGTGAAGGATCTGGGCCATAAATGGGGATAGTATTGAATCCTGTGAATGATTAATGCTGATTGCTTTAAATCTTCATGATTGGTTGTGTAAGCTTGGATCTCTCTCCACGTGTCCCATTGGCTTGATCATGAATGATATGAACTGATCTCATTAATTATAAGGATAACGTTAAATATGGTCATGGGGATCTGGTAAATCTCTGATTGATTTGTATCTCATAATCGTCCTTGCTACCAGCTGTCAAGTCATGGGGGCAATTGAATCTCTGCCACGTATCTTAATGGTGGACTCTGCCAGAGCCGCATGATGTCCAAACCGCATGAGACAGCGTCTCAGTGAGCCGCATAGGTACAGTAGTTGCGAGCCGCATGGGATAGTTTCTCGGTGAGCCGTATAGGTATAGTACTTGCGGGCCGCATGGGATGGCTTCTTGGTGACCGTAGGAAGATGATTCTTGCCAGCCGCATGAAGCTGTTCTTCAATTGAGCATGGGAGTAGCCACGTGGCAATCTCGGATCGTGTCAAAGATTTTCTCCTGTTCGAAGAGTCTGTCATTATGACAGGACCATTATGACACTTCATGTCAGAGCCGTCAGCTGTCAAATCATGGCAGAGCATTGAATATGGCCATTACTCGATGGCCAGCTGTGTGAAGGGGTCCCATGGGGACATGTGGTGTTGATCGAGCCGCATATCTCTGTTGGTCGTATGTGAGCCGCATGTACTTCTGAACCGCATACGGCTGGGGGCTCTTTGAACCGCATGGGACTGTCCCTATGTAAGCGCATGGACTCTCCTCCTGAGCCGCATGAGACCAAGAGTCTCTCTGAACCGCATGGGACTGCTCCTGTATGAGCCGCATGGGGTTCTCCTGTTCCGAGCCGCATAGACCATCATTCTGATATTTCCATGCTTCTACAATGGCGCGGATATTCTCAGCCGCATGGCGCCACGTGACTCATTGGCCGCATATAGGCTTGCACCTATTCACCGCATAGAATTTCCTTGGCCGCATGGGCGTATGTTGCTCGTAGCCGCATGAGACCCCTTTTGTTTCTAGCCACATAGGGCTTTGCTAATTTAGCCGCTTGAGACTATTCTATTCCGGCCATGGAATCACCCTTGCCCAGCCGCATGTAACCCATTTCATTCCCGGCCGTATGAATTAATAATTTCCCAGCCGCATGAATGCTGGCCATGATGCCTTTTGGCTGATTCTTGTTTCAAATTGACATTGGTTTACATTGATTGATTGACTTGGCATTTATTAACATTAATTATTGTCTTGACATTAATAAACAGGGATTGTTATCTTAATTTAATAATAATTGATCATGCGTTCCTAGTTGGAACTAAAAGACTGGCTAGTCGTCTTATTGAATTGAATGAATGAGACACGTTCATATTAACTATGAACTATTGCAATCGACTGGTTGATCCCGAATATTGGCATACAGATACATACAGGCTTCAATTTATTTATTATTATTTATTTTTTTCTACAAACAACAACATGTGCACTTTATGGTAAGGCATAATTATTCCGTGGTTAGTTTTGATTGTTGCATTACACTATGTAAGACATACAACCTAATCGCACGAGTATCGTTGTAGAGTTGTGCATATCGTACCCCGTACACAAGTACTCATTCTGAATGACCATGATCCACGGCATGGGATTTCACTCAACATAGAAACTATTAAGTTAAATAAAATATTGATTGCATGGAGAGAATGGATTCCCGAGTTCTTACATGGCAGCCCTCTTGGGACTATTAGTGCCCGACAGGTCGGCTGGTTCCCACAGATACTGCAAATCTGCCACACGGGCAGGGAGCGGAATCTGGTTATATTATTTATTGTATATGTATATTGATGACGGGCGTCCTGCTAGGACTCGTCTAATTCATGATTGGCGCAATTGATTGACTGGTTAAACTAGTCTTGCTTGCACATAGTAAGAGCTGAGGAATCCTATTACATAATTCAGGATAACTTGGAACTCACAGTAGCAAGCCGTAGTAGTTGCATAGCCGTTTAAATTGATTTGTTTGTGTACTGTACCTACTCTGTTACCTAACTGAGATGATCAGAATGTCAGGACATGACGAGCCAACTTCTGTCATTGTTTGGTTGGGAGGTTGGTTCGAAGTATCGTGATGTTATGTGAATCCTAGTAGCCAGCAGAGATCTATTTATTATGTTTCCTATTACTGGTTTATTCCTCATATCGTGCTTCCTTGCGGTACTTGCTATTAGAGGTCTAACCTCTCTGGTTTTGCATGGCCAGATTTAGAGCCGGTTCCCGAGGATCCAACTTACTTCTACCTCCAAGATGGTCAATACTAGAGGGATGATCGCAGGAGACTCGAGTGGGTTTCTTACTTCCCCGCTCGTTTTGTTATCTATTTTATACCTTGCCGTTTGGCACCGACATGTTAGTCGGATTGTCTTGTACTTACTTTTGCATAATTGTAACTAAAGTCAGGCTGCAGCTGATAAACAATTGTGTATACTTTGTTACATCCTCTGGCTATGTTTTGATAAAGCAGGTATCAAGAATTTTGACTGAGCATTTGGGACGCCTTACTGCTTTATCTTACATGTTCTCTATTTCTGTTTCTTGATTGAATGATTGAGACAATAGATGTGAAGACCATAGGGAGACTTTCATGTAGTATGCACCCCCTCTTGTTAGACAACATTGATCGTATTATACGGTATTCATCTACCCGTAATACGTAGCTGGCTGAGTCATTCCCCCACTCTCCAGTATTCTGGTTCTGGGCGTGACATAGACGCTAAATTATCGTACCATTTTTTCCATATTTTGCCGCCACAATGTGCGATATATTAGCGATGGAGATCAATCCGTCGCTACATTTTCATCAAATTAGCGATGGATGTGCGACTGATTTTGACACAAAAAAATAAAAAAAATTATCCATTGCTTTCTTATGGTAGTCCGTCGCAAGGTAGTCGCTAGTCCGTCGCTATTAGCGACGGATAAGATCCGTCGCTAATAGTCCGTCGCCAAATTGCTGTATTTTAGTAGTGTTTCTTGACGTAAGGCTAATACCGTCAAGATAACCATTTTTTTGACGTTTTTCACGACCGTTAAAAATAAACCGTCAAGAAAGGCCATTTTTTTGTAGTATGCCCTCCTCACAGAATCCCTCTGGCTGCTCCATGTACAACTCCTCCTCAAGATCACTTTGGAGGAATACCGTCTTTACGTCCATCTGCTCGACCTCCAAGTCGAAATTGGCTGCCAATGCTAGCACCACCCGAATAGACGACTAGCGAAAAGATCTTATCATAATCTACGTCCTTCCGCTGAATGTAGCCTTTAACTACTAGCCTCGCTTTGTATCGAGGGCGAGTAACATCATTGTCTGCTTACTCTAAACCCCCATCGATTTCTCAAAGCCTTCTTGTCTTTTGGCAACCGTACTAGATCATAAGTAGAGTTGGCTTGTAAGGAACTTATCTCCTCCTACATAGCCTCCATCCACTCTGCCTATGTTTTTCGTCCATAGCCTTTGCAAAACTTTCGGGCTCTCCCCCGTCAGTCAATAGCACATACTCATCTCGTGAGTATCTCGTAGATGGTCGACGCTCTCTGTCGCTCCTCCTCAACGGAACCACTGGTGCTGGCTGTATATAACCTCCTCCCCTTCAGGAACTACCTCCGGCATGCTCATCCTCCTGAGGGTTACCTTGACCACCATCAACAGGCTAATGATCAAGGTTAGGAGCAACTCCATGTACTGGCTCCCCATAACTGGATTCTCTGCGATGTCCTCTGGAAACTGCTCGAAGCAAAATGAATCTAACTCAGACAATTCCTCAGCCTCAGAAGGCATCCCAGAATCCTGAGTGTTGGTCATGTCTGATCCTCGACGAATACCACGTCCCTTCTTCTGTAGATCTTTCTTCCACGGGGTCATAGAGTGTATAGCAAACTCATCCCGACCGTAGCCGACAAAGACGCATCGCCTCGTCTTCGGCTCAAGCTTGGATCTTTCGTCCTTCGGTATATGCACGAAGGCCTTACAACCAAACACTCGCAGGTGGTTGTATGACGGCTCTTTGTCGTACCATACTTTATCAGGCACATCACCCTGCAAAAGAGTACTAGGAGAGAATTAATAACATAAGCAGCTGTGCAAAGTGCCTCACCCCAATAGCTGTCCGATAAGTTTGCTTCTGACAGCAAACACCGTACCCTCTCCATCAGCGTCATGTTCATTCGCTCCGTTACACCATTGAGCTGAGTGTCTTGGGAGGAGTCTTCTGGTGTCGTATCCCTTGCTCTCTAATAAGCATCAAAGGGACCGATGTACTCGTGCCATAGTCTGACCGAACACATAGCAGCTTCTTGCCCGTCTTCCTTTCAACAGAGGCCTGAAATTATTTGAAAGTGGGCAGCACCTGATCCTTGGTCTTTAATGCATAGACCCAAACCTTCCTGGAACAATCATCAATAAACGTCACAAATAAGAAGCACTACCAATGGATTTTACCTTCATAGGATCGCATACATCCGAGTGAATCAACTGAGCAACGCCGGCTTCCTCGAACTTGGGTGATTTTGGAAAGATACCATATTTTGCTTTTCCGCCAAAGTGCATGCATCTCTTCAATTTTGTATACTTTAGCCCTGAAATCACCTTCCTGTTAGCAAGTGGCTCATCCCCTTCTCGCTGATATGGCCGAGCCGCCTGTGCAACAATTCGGTAGATATCACTGATTGCATTCACCTCATGTACCCCCTGTGCGCTTCCCTCCATATAGTAGAGTCCAAACTTTTGCTTCCTCTAGCAATCACCATCGAACCTCTGGAAAGCTTCCACTAACGTTTCCGAAGAGATTGAAGAAACCCACGTCATCCAACCTTCCAACCGATACCAGGTTGAAACGGATATCAGGGATATGACAGACATCTTTGAGAACAAGAACTGCACCCGTCTTCGTCCTCAAATGCCCATCTCCGATGGCAACGCCTTCGACACATCTTCGTTGTCCATCTTCAACACTCCACAGTCGTTTATTGTGTAAGTGGCAAATAGTGTCCTATTGTGAGATACGTGCGCTGAAGCACCTGAGTCCATCAGCCAAGAATTGTCATCGCAGGTGAGGTTCATGACAAACTTATCACCTACGACGATCACATTGCCTCCATGTGCTGACGCCGTCGCTGTAGTGTTCTCACTTTGCTTCTCCTTGTTGCCCTTCTTCTCTCTCTTTGAGCAAAACAGTTCTGCTTGATATGGCCCTTCTTGCCATAATGATAACAATCCGAGTCCTCGTACTGAACCTTGGACTTGCCCCTGCTCTTATCTCTGCCACCACCTGGACCCCTGCTTTTTTCCCTTCGCGGCTCTCTGAAACTAGCACCTTTGAGTGATGGGATGTGATGAAGTGCCCTGAGAACGTCCGCATCTTTTCATTCAATACCCCGCTCTTGGCAAACTCTAGACTGACCACGCCTTCCGAAGCAGAAGCGATCATAGATACTCGTACGGTCTCCCACGAGTCTGGCAATATACATAGCAACCAAAGTCCTTGAACCTCGTCGTCGAACTTGACTCCCATCGAGGATAGCTTGTCCACCACGCCCTAGAACTCACTGAAGTGATCTGTAATGGACACCATCTTTGTACCGCAGATCCATCATCATCCGGATCAGGAACAATTTGTTTACACCGGCCTTTTTTGCGTACAAAGATTCAGCTTCTTCCATAACGTCTTCGCATGCTCAATATTGGCAACGTGGTTGTACACGTTTCATCAACGAACTGTCGTATGTACCCACACACCTGTATATGCTCGAAGTTTCAGTCCTCATCAGATTTGTCACTGGGCTTCTCGAACGTAAATACTGGAAGATGCAGCTTCTTGACGAACAAAAATCCTTCATCTTGCTCCACCAATAATGGTAGTTGGTACCGTTCAGGTTCACCATGCGCACCGGCTTCGCGTCCATCTCTACTTTCTGATTTGACTGTCAACTTCTGACACCTCTCTAGAACTTGGCTCTATACCACTCTGTTGGGAACCAAACGCGGAAACCGTGCCCCCAAACCAGAAAGTCCTGCGAGAGAACCGAGCAAAAGCACACAAACCAAAAATACCAAACACAATCGCAGACACAAAGATTTTTGACGTGGAAAATCCTTGCGGAAAACCACGGGACGATCAGAGTCCAACCCTGAAGAACCTCCACTAATGGAATAAAGAGAATACACCCTCTACAAGCTCCTCCCGATCCAATACGGATCACCACAACTCACTTGAAAGAAGAAAATTTTGATTGCAGACTACGAAGAACAAGAGATGCCGAAAAATTATTCGAAGCAATCTCTCCTTCATAATAGTCCTTAATCCTCTCTCTCTCTCTCAAATATTGTAAAGCACTCTTGTTTGTGAGATGTTTCAACTAGCATGCATCACCCTTTTATAAGTCCTTGGTAATCTATACATGGAAGGTCAAAATATATGAAAACTTCCAATATGCATCAATTATATATTTAATGGAAATCCAATTATAATTGGCTTGCCATAATTGGAAGTCCAATTATATGGAAAGCTACTATATGAAGGATCAAATCATAAATATATGATCAAAGTAAATATGAAAATCCAATCATATATTTTCTTAACATATATGTTACAAAATAGAATTGGTGCACTCCCCGAGCTTCTCCGACACACGAATGACGCTCGTCGCACTCTGGGGTATTCTCACATAGATTGAAAATCTCACCCACTCCAACAATATCTAATATTTTTTACACCTACTAATGAATATATCTAATAAAAATATATAGTAATTTTTTTATTATCCCGGACTACAGTCCCACTCCATCCTAGCCCACTCTATCTTTCGCTATTTTTGTGGTATTTTATATATTCATGCATACAACATAATATAGTGACTTACATAGCAAAAACTTTAGATCGGCTTGCTACACATAATTAGGACATAACTAGAATTTTATGATGCTGGTGGAGGGGCCATCTGAGACGACCATGTCTCCTAATTGTTCAAAATATTCATAATTATATTATTAATTATAAAATATTCTGAATGGTGTGTTGTCTACCAACTTTTGAAAATATTTATTGGTTACACTATAATTCTAAATATTATAATTTACATATAGTGATAAGTTTTCATAAAAATATTATTAGATGTTTCTATAGTCTCGTTTAGTTCGCAAAATCATTGGATTGAGAAAGAAAAATTATTACTTTTATGTCTGGATGACAAAAAATTGAGAAGGAAAAGAAATAATTCTAATGAAAAAAAATTAGGAGAAAAAAATAATTACATCCATATAGAATCATTTTGTCATATTGAAATATTCATTTTTTTTTCAATTTTTTTAATATTTGTAAACATCAAAAAAAATTATAATTTTTTAAGAAAAAAAATGCTATGAAATTGATTTACTTTGTATTCCTTCCCGCAAACCATAGGCTAAAAGAAAACAGTTATTGGAGAGCTTATATGCAAAACTACCAAATAGGTTCAAAAGCGTCGAAAAGAATTCATACTAAAAGCGATCTCCCGAGTAGGCGAATCCCATCCGTCCAGACACAGATCGAACGGACTCGATCCCTCCACGCGGGCGCCACGGCAGGGTCAAAACAGCGGAGATTTCCGTCCGACGTGTCAACCCCTCGTCCACCGGTCGTCGAGCGTGTCGTCTGCACGCTCGGCAGGTCACGTGGGGCGCACGCTAGCGCCTTCCCCGCGCCGACCCTGCTAACCTGCGCCCGGAGTGGACGCCAGCGTGGCGGACGGAAGGTGACGGGGGATGTGACGTCGCCGTGAAAGAGGACACGGGAAGGCTGACGTGAGTTTGATGGCGTTGGCGTGGCTCTTTAAAATGCGAGTGGGAGGACCGAGACCTCATTCGACTCTCAGAGTCTCAGGAGAAAAAGTGAGATATATTTTAGAGAGAGAAAGAGAAGAAGGAGAAGGAGAAGAAGAATTTGGAAGAGAGTTCGGTGAGTAATTTGTTCAACTTCAGTTCGTTTCGGTTCAAATTTCATGCTCTACTTGATGTTTGCATGTTGAATTTGGGACAAGTACAAGTAAATTTGGTGAATTCTAGAAGGAGAAATGGTTAGGGTTTGCTCAGAGGGAAAATATGACATTTTTTGTTGAATTTCTTGCTCTTTTACTGATTTTTAGGGGAAATTTTATAGTAAAGGCGCTTCTTTGCTCTACTTTAGCTGAAATTTGTAGTCTTGTATAGATTTTTGGGGCTTACTTTCCAATTTTAGACATTTTAGACGCATTTTCTTTAATTTTTCTGATTTATCTGTATTCCTGTTAATTTTTGAGGTGGGGAACTGGGGAAATCTTAAGAAAATTTGGTGAATTTAGGGAGAAATTGGTTAGGGTTTTGTCGGTGTGGAAAACTATACTGTTTTAATTTGTTTTTACTCGATCTGAAAGAATTTGGGAAAATTTTGGTAAATGGTGTATTTGAGTACTGTTGGAGTATAGGTCATTATTCGTTTAAATTGGGTGAATTCTAGAAGGATAAAAGGTTAGGGCTTGCTCCGAGGGAAAATATGACATTTTATTGTTGAGTTTCTTGCTCTTTTACTCGACTTTGAAGCGATTTGGGGGGAAATTTTAGTGTAAAGGCGCTTCATCTGCTCTACTTAGCTGAAATTTGTAGTCTTATATAGATTTTTAGGGCTTACTTTCCAATTTTAGACATATAAGGCGCATTTTCTTCAAATTTTCTGATTCTTCTGTTTCCCTGTTGATTTCGTGGTGGGGAACTGGGGAAATCTTAGAAAATTTGGTGAATGTAGAGAGAGGGAATGGTTAGGGTTTGTCGGTGAGGAAAACTATACTATTTTAATTTATTTGTACTCAATTTGAAAGAATTTGGGGAATCTTAGAAAATTTGGTGAATTTAGAGAGAATGGTTAGGGTTTGTAGGTGAGGCAAACTATACTATTTTAATTTATTTTTACTCAATTTGAAAGAATTTGGGATTTTTTTTGGGTAATGGTGTATTTGAGTACCGTCGGAGTATAGGTCATTATTCGAGTACCAACAATTGATTACAGTTTTAGGGGTTAGCTCATTATTCGTCTAAATTATCAGATTGATAATTTATGAAGTCTCAAGATTGATTCTTTTTTGAAGGTTAGGTTTAACAAATTACATAATATCATTATACTGTCTTCAGTTTTTTTTTTTTTTTTTTTTTTTCATTGAGAAATAACAGGCGAGCTGATAAATTGTTTGTTGGTAAATAAATCTTAGTATTTTTCTGCTTGTGAAGTTATGCACACACCAACCTTTCCTGAAACCTGTTTAGAACAGGATTTGTGGATAGGAAGGAAACTAGTTGCAGGCAGCTTTGCGAGAGTCAATCCCAGAAGAGTGCTCTATGCATTGGATTATTGGTTGGAAATGTAGGGAAGGCGATGTGACTTGAACCGGAGTTGGCTCATGAGGTGCGAGGGCCCACTTGTTTTAAAAGGGAATTCCCATGTAAGACCTGAATCAATCACAATTATTTACACCTCATGATCCCACTTCCTACCCGATTTGTCACCCCCCT